>JAUCBJ010004865.1:0-30754 GCA_032718475.1 Nemertoderma westbladi | reverse complement strand
GAGAATGTACCACAAGAGGGGTGTAGAAGCGAAGTAAGAGGTAGTGAAGTAAGAAGTGGCGAGTGGGGGGGGGGGGGCTACGGGCGCCCCACCACGGCAGATTAGTGGCGAGAGGGGGGGGGGGGGGGGAGAGAATGCCCTACAAGCGTCGGCGGACAATGCGCGTGGCGAGTTAGGTGAACCGCGGCACCCGACGACGGAGAATAGTAGGGGGGTTGCGAGTATCCCCAGGAGGGTTCAGCCGGGCAGAGAGAGAGATGTTAGCGCCGAGAGTGGGTGAGCGAGAAGACGTCAGTTAACTTCATGTGCACTAAATAATTGTTATAGGCTAAAGTCGATTTATAAACAAGAAGACACCTAAAATTGGCAGGTTAAACTGCTAAAGGTCTAAAAGCGCGAACAATAATAGATTTTTTAGTTTCTTTATTGCACCATAGGCAAAAAAGTCTAGTGTACCGGTCGGACGGTAACCTGTAGGCCTAACTACCTAACCACCCGAACCGGTACTTACCGGTACTAGTATTATTTCGATTGTGATAATGTATATTGTAGGCTGTCAGGGGATTAGGGATTGATCACCCCTTATTCCTTTGTATGGTTTACTTATTTCTGTCAGTTTTATTTATCTGTAAGTGTAATATTGAGCAGAAGGCGTGTAAGCCCGCTCAAATTGTACAAATAATTTGTAGGCTAGATTGTTGTCTGGCTGTTGTTGGGTCTGAAGAGATTGCAGTGTGTGTAGAGTGTATGTCCGATAAAGTACTAGTTAGGAAGGTGGGGGCATCCAGTGTTGTAAGGTAAATCCCCTCCGAAAGACTAAGTCGTACTACTCGGTTAGAACGCATACTAACTAACCATTTTGGAGTCTGCATATACTGTAGTTTATTTAGGCTTGATAGTAGTCTGCCAGCATTTGGTCTGTATTTTGTTTGTATAGTCTGCACAGGTAGCGTAATATTTATTATTCAGAGTTTATGCGATTATTCGCAACCTACATAATCCCCAAGTTTATTCCTACAGTAATTGTGCTTGTTATACATACCGTTATAGTTAAATTAACCCCGGTACTACATCAGGGCTGCTTGGCGAAGGTAAAGACTGATGATTTTATGCTCTGGTCAGTCCGTGGTTCTTTTAGCTGTACAAGTATATTTAACTGCTGGTTATTTGTTGTATAAGTACTTGTACCTAATTTAGGGTTTAGTGTACAGTGCTTTCCGAAAGTAATTAGTGTGTAGGCAGTATATTTGTGTTGTAAAGTGGTTAATAGGCACGTTAGCTCTGGTTGGCTGCAGTAATTAACTTCTAGGTAAGGACACTCCGGGTATATAACGTAGTACTTATAGAGCTGTAGAGCTAAAGACTATAAGTCGTCAGACGGTGGTATTTTCTTATCTAGACAACGCAATTTATTTTCTACTGCTTTATTATTTTCAAATACTGTAGTATCCTGCCCGTTTGTAATAACCAGAAATTCTAACTCCTTGTTAGGCTGGTTTGTAGATTTCCTGTAAAATTACCCTAAAATTTGTACGTGTAACTTGTTATCGTTTAATTTAGAGATTGTAATCTCACACAGTCATTGTATGTAATTTGTAGTAATAAGTAACTTAGTAAAGTAGAATTATATGTTTTAGTGTCCAACAAGTAGCACTCCACTGAGAGCGTACACCTTCTGTGTAGTGACTCCTTACCAGAAATAATAACATTTATTTCAAACATTGTCAAAAACCCATTATACGGGTATATATATATTATAAATCAACTCAAACCGATTTATAAAATAGTAGGCCTGTTATACATCAACTAGGTCTTAATATCAGTTGGGCTACTGCTTAATAACAGTATTAAAGTAAAGAAAGGTAACCCTAAATTCAGAAATTCAGTTATTCTAAAATAATTGACATTACCGGTATTCACAATAGGCTTATTATATACATTTATATAAATTTAGGCTGAAATTATACCGGTATTCTGTAAATAATCCTGGTCCATATTAATACTTATATATACTATAAGTGTATGCTGTATACCGGTATTTACGATAGGCTTATTGTATTTATATATATAAATTTCTGCTGAAATTATATACCGGTATTCTGTGACTAATTATAGTCTGTAATAATACTTATATATACCATAAGCATACCGGTATTCTAATATCTTATATATATATCGCGTTACAGTGAGTAACGATATCGGTAATTAATTACTAGGCTTACTAGGCATTACTAGGATTACTAGGTTGACACTGGATTACTAGACTTGCTTTACCTGTCGTTATAGTAGTAGGCATTCAACTGTACAATCAAACATGGCTGACACAAAGCAAACTCTGTCAGATAGTCTCCTAGAAAGAACAGTCTGCGACTCAGACAGGAGTGCAGAACATCTTAGACCGAAGTCCAAGTCCCCTCCTACTGTAAGAAAGGTCATCCCTCCAGTAGTAGTATCAGACCCTAGGCTAGTCAAGCACCATAGGTCTATTATAGGCACTCGGGCTCAAGTCAAGCGGGACCAAGAGGCAGCTGTTAAGCAGCAGCAGCACCCTAACCGAGAACTTATTTCTCCCGGACGGGTAGCTCCAGTACCTCAGATACTGTAGAGTTGACACCCGAGATCGGAGCAATGATGGCAGAAGCAGTTTATTCGGATCCACTTCTAATTCTTCCTGAAGCTGTACTCACTAGAGTATTGATCGCCGTGGAAGAACATCAAATCGATTGGGCGAGAAGTAAGCGATCGACCAAGGAAAGTTATGCGGGATACACAAAGGAGGAACTGAAGTCTATTGTCGAGACGCAATGGAACTTCCCCGGACCCGGACTCCCGTTTAACCTATCGGAAGCTGCCTGGGAGGACTTATATAGGATGGGAGTAGTAAAGGATACTCGAGATCCAGCTGTGTGGAAGAGGTCAGCAGCAGGATATGTACAGGGATTCTTCAGCTCTTTGGAGTGCTTAGAGGAACACCTGTTTCAACAACCCCAAGGACCTCAAGAGCAGGGAGAGCTGCTTTATCAAGTTCGAGAACGAATCTTAAGAATCAGACTAATCCTTTCCGCCTTTGAAGAAGCCTCGAAGAGAAGCCAAAACACGTCGTTGCAAGTTGCCGTAAAGACTTGGTTCCAAAGGGTGAGTCTTAAAGTCCAAGGAACGACCCAATGGAAAACTCAACTAACCGAGCGCATGACCCACGGAGAGTCAACAGACGCTACCTTTTCTCAAGTCGAAAGCGAAGTGACATCGGAGAAACCTCAGAAGAAGACATCTATCTGTCGGACTATCAACGATTTATAGGTGACAAAGAGTTAAGGAGACGTCTAGCTGGACTTCACCCTAATAGTGAAGGAGCCAAATTTGTGTTAGACTCATTAGATGCGGAAATGTTAGCCGTGGACCAGGCTAGATTTGATGAAAGCATCCTCATCGCTAGAGAACAGGAAGAACAATTAAAGAAAAAACGTATAGAAGACCGAAAGGCAGCAGCAGCGGCAGAAGTTGAAAGAAAAGCGGCAGCGGCAGCGGCAGCGGCAGCGGCAGCGGCAGAAGCGGAAAGAAAAGAGGCAGAAGCTGAAAGAAAAGCGGCAGTGGCAGAAGCGGAAAGAAAGGCGGCAGAAGCAGAAAGAAAAGCAGCAGCAGCCGAAGCAGAAAGAAAGGCGGCAGAGGCAGAAAGAAAAGCAGCAGCGGCAGAAGCGGAAAGAAAGGCAGCAGAGGCAGTGGCAGCAGCAGAACGGAGGGCATCTGAAGAGACAGCCCAACTAGAGTTGGAAAATCTTCAAGAGAAGCAAGACTACTTAAATAAATGGAGAACAGCTAGTCAGATGCAGATGATAAGTCGATCTACTCCCAAGAGACAGGGATTTACATCATCTGATGAAGGCGATACAACAGATCCTGAAGGCGGAGGAAATAGACCTCGTTCCAGCAGACGTAGAAGAACGCCCCACCGTCAGAAATTGCCTAATTTGCCCCCAGCTGTGAGAAGGCAACTAGCTAGTGTAGATTTAGGTAGTACAGAACCCACAGGCCAAATTATTAGAGTAGAAAGACTCCCTACTATAGTAGATGAGCCGGAAATAATTAGGCCTGTTCTCGAAGCCACCCCCTCTGTGATAGAGACCCCTGTACTTCCAGAACTTAACTCTAAATTCCCTTTGCACAGTACTAAACTACCTGTGCCCAATAGAATGGCCCCTGAACCTGTCCCGGTCCTGGACGCCGAGCGAGACATCAATGATTTGTCGCCCGTCGTCCCTCGTCTACCCGCTACTATGTTAGCGGCTCCTGCTTCGGCGGTAGAGTGGGTGGATGAGCGACGGCGGGGGATGGATCTCCTGCTCGGACAATTGGAGGAAAACAGTATGCGTTCCTTCCAGCAGGTCCAAGAGATGGAAGGGACTGTTCAGCAGTTAAAAGGAACAGTAAGAGAGAGTAGGTTAGAGTTGCAAGAAGTGCAGCAGAGTATCGCGTTAGAACGTGATAAATTGGTAAATATACAAAGGGGTATAACACCACCCCCTGTAACAATGTGTTAGGTCTGAAGTATTTCATGCGCAAGGTGTGGAGCCTACACGCATCTATACTGCTAGTGAAGTAGAAACTCCTATAGTAAATCCTATTAAGGGTAATTATAAACCTGTTGACAATGATATTCCATATAGACCTGATCATAATCCGAGAAATTTATATACCGATAACTCATTATTAAATAATACGATGGCCCAAGAAAATTTTACGCGTCAAATGGCTAGAACAGAAGCCCGTCAAGCGGTAAAGGTGGGAGAGATCAACGGATCATCAAGTTCAACGGAGATGAGATGAAATGGTTACCTTTTAATGAATATTATAAAGATAACATACAGAGTTCCGTATTATCCCACGGAGAGAAACTTAGATTCCTCATCGAGTGCTTGGAAGGACCTCCCAAGTTAATGGCGTTAAAGTTTATTGGACATCCAGATGGATTAAGACAAGTTTGGGATACACTAAACATCAGGTATGGTAATAGGACTAACATAGCTAGGTATTTGTATTCGAAATTAGTAGCGCCCCGAAAGTTTCTTAGCAGCGGGATTATAGAATTTTCCGATGAGATCCAGGAGATCTGTAGACAGTTAGATTGGCTAGGTAAGTCTCATGAATATCAGAGTTCCATGGTTGTTGGAGCCGTGGCCTCTACTTTGCCTAAGGGTGGAGTAGGTACGCGTTGGGACAAGAGAGTGCTCTATATGATGGACCAGCAACAAAGAGACCCTACCATGGCTTATCTCATGTCATTCTTAAATGGTGAGGCAAGATTACAGCTCCTAAAGCAGTCTCGAGAGAAGACACCAGAGAATAAAGTAAGTGAAAAACCCGTTTCTAGGAGAAAGGTAACACCAGTGTGTTATACAGACGACGGCGAAAGCCAAACCTCTCAAGAGGAGAACAGCGGGAAAGACACAAAAAGATCTTACTATGTCAACTAAACATCTAAAGACGTAAGTAAATCTAAGTCTCGAACCAGTGACAGGAGAGAACAGGTAACGAAAACTCCTCCTACGTCTCCTAAGATAATTCATGGAAGAAAGCCCGAAGAAAGAACAAGTGTGCACAACACCACACAAATGAAGGTAAGTAACATCAAACCCAAATGTGCATTATGTGACGGGCCCCATCATTTAAGTGGATGTGATGAATTCTTAAAGAAATCCCTAAAGGATAGACGTGATGTCATGTGGGATAAGCGGTTGTGTTATAATTGTCGCAGACAAGGACACCAATGGTGAACCTGTTACTCAGACACGAGGTGTGCTAAGTGCGGCGCGAAACATCATATCTTACTGCACACAAAATTTGAAAGAACCAGCCCGAGTCAGGTAAGTGAGTTGAATTACATGTCCAATTCAGTGATGTGAACGACACTGACCACAGCTCTGAGATGGAAGGATTTTACATGGATGAATTCTCCGACGAAAACGAATCCTGTTATATGATAAACACCGCGGTGTATCGAGCGCTTACGTATGAGACTGAAACCGATAGCGAGCTCCCACTGACTATTCCGGACTGACAACCATCTTGGAAAGCGCCAACTTCCAACGTCGGAATCCGGGAATTTCCCGTAGTGCAGCTGAGAGTCCACGGGCTAGCGAAGAGTTTTATAGTGAATGCCCTCCTTGACTCCAGCAGCACAGGAACATTCATCGACAAGGAACTAGCCAAAGACATCTTTGCTGGACAACCCAAGTTCCGAACTAAGTTGAACCTTTCAGGAATTATGCAGGTTTGGAAATCTACAGTAGCTACAGACTACTATGTAGGCTCGTTGTCCACTCCCCAGGACGAACTAGGAGAACACAGTATAAGGTCAGTAAAAATGGTGGCGATAAAGAACTTTGCTACCATCCAAGTGGAACCTTATAACTGGGATGAAGAACGATTTCACCCAGCAGCATGAGATCCCTAGATTCAACTCCGACTACCCAGGGGTACAGATACTCATCGGCCAAAATGCGCATGAGGAGCTAGAGACATTAGAAAAATGGCCTGCTCGACCGCAACCATTACAAACATATGCGGGAAGAACAAGAGTAGGTTGGTACTTCACTGGACCTTCCCGTAGGACACTCATGGAAAGGCTACCTAAAGACCAAGTCCATCAGGTGAGTGAATGGGAAGAAGAAATCAGTGAGGGAGAGACCACACCTGAGGGAACACCATACTCCTCAGATAATGACGATATTCATCAACTATTTGACGAGGAAAACACAATCGACCTCCTCACGGAAAACGAAACTTGGCAAAACCAAGTGAACCTGTGTCATCTCATCCATCATGGTGGACAAGTTGATTACAACGACGAACTAAATGAGGTGATAGATCGATACAACGCTAAGATTCGCGATGAACACGCCGTACGATTCGTTACGCAAGAAGCTGTAGAGCCTAATTCCTACGATAAGGCCCTATCGGTTGAAGAGGAAAGAGCCAAGCAGATTCAGGAAACGACTACCCGTTTTCTTAAAGATCAAGGAAGGTATGAAATTGGACTTCCGTTTCGAAGCCCATGACTTTCTTGAGACGCATCTTAAAGAACACTGGCCTTAAAGATGCGGATGATCTAGCAAATGTCATGGGTGATAGGGAGTTGTGGCGGTGCAATTTTGTTGACAAGCCGGCACAGCATTCTTAAAAATGCAGCTGCAATGCAGCATGCCGATCATAGTAGTAGTAGTCCGTTTCGACGGCGAGAACCCAACTTTATAAATAACCGACCCTTGGCTGAGAAGAGAATCGCGCAACTACATCGGCGTCTTACGGCCAATCCTTCAGCTACAGAGATGTATAAGACCCAGCTGAAGAAATTCATCGATAAGGGATACACGGAGCGAGTACCGGAAGAAACACCCGTAACTGAGAGAACATATTATCTAACACATCATTACGTTCCCAAACCCGGTAAACCCAACGAAGTCAGGGTAGTATTCGACGGCTCCGCCCTTTACATGGGCCAATCCCTTAACTCTGAGTTGTTGCCGGGACCCAACTTACTCCAATCCTTGTTGGGAATACTCTTAAGATTACAGCAATATTCGATCGCCTTCTCTTCGGATATAGAAGGCTTGTTCTTACAAGTCAAGGCGCTGGATAGGGATCGAGACAGCCTATGATTTCTGTGGTGGCCTGAAGGAGACCTCAACCGAAAACCGGTGGAGTACTGGATGACCATCCAGGCTTTCGGGATCATCTCGAGCCCCTCGAACACTTGTTCGGTAGTGCGTATCACTGCCGATGACAACCGAAACGCCTTCTCTAAAGCGGTTATCGACAACATCAAACGGGATATATACATGGATGACAATTTAAAGTCCCTCCCATCGGTGGAAGAAGCCATTGAAGTTGCCAAGGGAACGGTAGAGTGCTTACGACGCGGTGGATTTCGGCTAACCAAATTCACTAGTAACTCCCATGAGTTCCTGGAATCGATCCCGGTAGAAGATCGAGGTGTTAAAGATCTGGACCTCATCAAGGACGATCTTCCGGAAACCAAATTGAAATGGGACCTGTTTTTCCAGCTAAAACAGCGAGATAATCCAGTTCGAACTAAATGGATTTGTTTAAGTATCCTGAGCAGTTTATGTATCCTCAATTGGGATTTATTAGCCCAGTTATATTGATTGCTCGGAGTTTAGTACAATAAATGTGGCTTGAAAACCACTCGTGGGACGATCCACTTAAGGGAGAACTACTAAAGAAGTGGATGAAATGGGAAGATTCTCTACCATCCATCGAGAACTTTACGATTTCCCATTCATATTTTGGTCACGTTCTCCCCACGTATTCCTATCAACTCCATGTATTTGGAGACGCCAGCGATATGGGAATAGGTATAGTAGCCTACCTGAAGGTTGAAACTCCGGATGGAATTAAAGTTGCCTTGGTCACCTCTAAGGCCTTGATAAACAACAAACTACGAGTTCCTCGAGCGGAGTTAAAAGCGGCTCTATACGCTACAGCCATCGGCCGGAATGTAACAGAACAGATCGACTATCCACTGGACAAAACTGTTTATTGGACCGATGCTTTACTCATTTTGGAGTATATAACCAATGAAGTCTGTCAGTTTAGTGTCTTCGTTACCAACAGAGTAGCCATTATACTTAGTCGCACTAATGTAGACCAATGGAGAGATTGCCCTGGGACGATTAATCCAGCCGGCATCGCCTCCAGAGGAGCAACTCCTCAAGAACTAATAGATACTCCGGACTGGTTAGGTGGACCCGACTTCCTAAGTAGAGAAGAAGATGAATGGCCTCCTCATCTTACCACTGCTGAGATTAGACAAGCCAAGGGAGCGGAGAAAGTCAAACCTAAAACCTGGACGAGTAAATCAAAGTTATTCAAACCCGTGATAGATCTGTCTGTATTACATATTTCCGGGGACGACGCTGTGGATCAGTAGTATAGGAAGCTATGACATCCGCACATGGTCACCCATAGCCCATCATTGCCATCCATTTCTACTCCTTCCTCCAATCAGAAGCCACCATTTCAACCATTAGCAGTGGTCGTTATTATTTCAACCAATCAGATGTCAGCATTTCAACCGTAACCATGGTAACTTCTCAAGTTCTCGCTTATTCCGCTAGAGGCGTTATTAGTCACCCTACGCTACTCCTTCCTCCAATCACCAACCTTTATCTTACAGGTGTTCGGGTGTCTACACTTAGCATCAGGTAACGTCTACTATTTTTCAAATCGCTATTTTTCAGCAACTAGTATTTTCATAATCACCAACCATTGCATATTCATCTTCGCATAGCCTAACCTCGCGATGCATGGCTAGCCCCCAACCCATCACTACTCGATCCATGGCTGTTACCCACCCAACCACCAGCGATGCTTGCCTAACCCTACGGTTATTCCCCTTTTCGCCACGCTACCACTACCACCACTGTATACTGTATATGGTGACGACAACGACGACATGGCCATCTACACGTATCACGCATATATTATATTATATCGATTGCCAACTCCTTGACTGCTGTCACCAAATCAACAAACCAACCAGTATGATACATGAAATTCCGCCACGTTCCAGCTACGCGTATACGAGCATTAGTGATTATTATTATTATTACGCAGAACCAAATAATTTTTGATTATACTGTATTTCCCTACCGGCTAATCAACCAATCAATAAACCGAATTTAGGCTATTTCTCAGTTTAAGACCTGTATTATTTTTGAAAATATCTTATATATAATCTCTTGCTTTAATCACAATTAATCATTTGTAATGGTTTTAGTTTAAAAGTTTTTACTTTGTTTGTTTGATTTACAATAAAATAAATTAAATAATGTCTTCTAATTCCGATATGGTTATGCCAATAGTAAGGCATTCATTTTTTGCAGAAGATGGTGAAGCCTATATTGTTATTGATTATACAATTTACCGTCGGGGAGATGATAAATATAAAATTGAGTTTTCTGAAAAAGCCAGGAAAGTTTTAAGCTCAATTGATATTGATGCTTCTGATAATAGTATTCATCTCTTAGATTACAACCTGAAAGTTGAGCATGAGGGAAAATTAATCAATATCTTACTATTATCCATGATAGAGGGGTTAATTGTTATTACACAATATAACGAAGCTGGTGAAAAGTTTGAAATACGGCTAAATCGGCATAGCCCCAACGAAATTATGTCTTTCTTTATTGTAATGATTTCAAAAGAATCCTTTGTCGAAACTGAAGAATCAACAGATAATGTTGAATATGTTGATAATATCATTGATTCTTGACTTTTCCCGCTATATTATAAATATTTTATGATTATTTATAAAATTTTGATGTTTTTAATTATGAAAAAAAAAACATCAAATTTTAAATAATCGAAAATTGTAGTAGTAATTGTATATACAGTATAACAGATTTGTTTGTTGTTGTGTATTGAGGTAATTATTTTCAATTTACTTTAAAATTTGGAAAATGGATATTTTAAATGAAAAATGTCCAGTTCGCTATTCTAAGTTATTGCAACATCGAGATTATTATAAATGTGAAAATAAACATGCAACTTGGGTACAATGTATTGTACAATATTCCGAAATGAATAATTATTGTTCTAAAATTTGTCCTATTTGTCGCGCACCCATATCTAAGTTTAATATAAAGTTGGCGTTGTCCACGGTTAATTTTTTTCGCAATAGCCGCTGCAGCGGCGGCGGCACCGGCACTCGCGGCAAGTTTCGCACCAATGCCGAGTAAGGGTTTTAGAAACGGTAGTATACCTCCAGATTGATTGCTTAACTTTTTTCTGTAACTTGATATATTTTTTGTTTTACGGTTGAGTGATTTCAATACCTTTTTATAGCGGCAAATATTTCTAACTGAATGAGGGGTCAATTGTACGTTACCTTTTAGAACATTTAATGCAGTATTTACAATGAGCCGTATTAATTCGTTACTCGCGGTATGGTTAATAAAATAAGTTCTTTGTTGAGGGGTAGCGCTGCGTAGAAATTCCAGTTCGTTACGATATTTCTGCACAAGTCTATTCATTGTTGCAACATTATTGAAAATTGTTACAAAATATTAATTATTTATTATTATTATTATTATTATTTTCGCTACGTTTATAGTCAATGTAATTTTTAATGTAACAATTATGATTACGAAATATATCCGATCTAAATCTTAAATGTTCGGGTGTTTCCTGTCGTAAATCAATTAAGAAATGCGAAAATGGTTCAATAGTCGCATCTTGATAGGAATCTACTAAAAATTTGGTCTGCCCTGGTAACATCTGCTTCGCGAAATTTAAAACCGATAAACTGTCTCGCGGATTTTTCATTAATACTAAAGTATGGCTATTAATTGATCTTGTGCGGTTATGCTTCCCACCGTAAAACATGTTTTGCGTTATAAAACAAATAAATATATTGGAATGATGAGCTACCTTAGTAAACAATACAGTTAAAGCTGTACTGGACTCAGTTTCTGTTAATAAATCATCTATAATTAATAAATCTCGACTATTCACTAAACTATCTATATTTTCTGGCAAACCTTTGTAAAGGTGAGTAATACCAGGAATAGTTGGGGGATTGCTCCCGTAACAATACAATACTCGCAAGGGGGCTTCGTTGAAACAACCATTCTTGTGTTTAATTAAATTGCTAACAAATGTTGACTTTCCAGAACCAGATGGGCCAGAAATTATCATACTCGTTCCCATTTGAAAGTTTAAATTATATGGACCTGAATTAAAGTCAGCCATTTATTATTATTATTAAGATATATCAACAATACAATATAATATAATATAAATATCAATATCAATAAACCATCACCATTACTATGTATATAACAATAATTGATGCAACTACAATATTAGAGTACTGTATATTTAATTAACATATGACACAACTACAGTATGTGACGCTCGCTGCAACAAAAGGTGCTATTTCCAATTATAGTATAGACTCATTTTCAATGTAATTTCAAGCATGGTGAGCATCTTTATACGCGAAATAATGATAGGTAACATCGGCGGTTTGGAAATCACTTCCCGAGAATTTCGCGCTAATGATTTTTTTATGTTCGCTGCTAAAAAAATAAGGAATATAGTAGCAACACCGTCGTACTACATTTCTATAAAAAATATTCTCCAATATTGTAAATAAATCTCCCGGATCATTACTTTCCGCAGAAATATAAGTTATATTGCGAAGCTCTTTCCAATAATAGGGTTGGTATCTTGCCAACTTTATATTAAACTTAGATATGGGTGCGCGACAAATAGGACAAATTTTAGAACAATAATTATTCATTTCGGAATATTGTACAATACATTGTACGCAAGTTGCATGTTTATTTTCACATTTATAATAATCTCGATGTTGCAATAACTTAGAATAGCAAACTGGACATTTTTCATTTAAAATATCCATTTTCCAAATTTTAAAGTAAATTGAAAATAATTACCTCAATACACAACAACAAACAAATCTGTTATACTGTATATGCAATTACTACTACAATTTTCGATTATTTAAAATTTGATGTTTTTTTTTTTCATAATTAAAAACATCAAAATTTTATAAATAATCATAAAATATTTATAATATAGCGGGAAAAGTCAAGAATCAATGATATTATCAACATATTCAACATTATCTGTTGATTCTTCAGTTTCGACAAAGGATTCTTTTGAAATCATTACAATAAAGAAAGACATAATTTCGTAGGGGCTATGCCGATTTAGCCGTATTTCAAACTTTTCACCAGCTTCGTTGTATTGTGTAATAACAATTAACCCCTCTATCATGGATAATAGTAAGATATTGATTAATTTTCCCTCATGCTCAACTTTCAGGTTGTAATCTAAGAGATGAATACTATTATCAGAAGCATCAATATCAATTGAGCTTAAAACTTTCCTGGCTTTTTCAGAAAACTCAATTTTATATTTATCATCTCCCCGACGGTAAATTGTATAATCAATAACAATATAGGCTTCACCATCTTCTGCAAAAAATGAATGCCTTACTATTGGCATAACCATATCGGAAATAGAAGACATTATTTAATTAATTTATTTTATTGTAAATCAAACAAACAAAGTAAAAACTTTTAAACTAAAACCATTACAAATGATTAATTGTGATTAAAGCAAGAGATTATATATAAGATATTTTCAAAAATAATACAGGTCTTAAACTGAGAAATAGCCTAAATTCGGTTTATTGATTGGTTGATTAGCAGGTAGGGAAATACAGTATAATCAAAAATTATTTGGTTCTGCGTAATAATAATAATAATCACCAATGCTCGTATACGCGTAGCTGGAACGTAGCGGAATTTCATGTATCATACTGGTTGGTTGGTTGATTTGGCGACAGCAGTCAAGGAGTTGGCAATCGATATAATATAATATATGCGTGATGCGTGTAGATGGCCACGTCGTCGTTGTCGTCACCATATACAGTATACAGTGGTGGTAGTGGTAGCGTGGCGAAAAGGGGAATAACCGTAGGGTTAGGCAAGCATCGCTGGTGGTTACGCTCCCGAGTTCGAACCCTGTTGAATATTTTGTTATCTGAAAAATTGCAAAATTAAATTTAGTTACTGGTGAAAAATAGTAGAAGTTACCTGTAGACACTCGTAGCACCTGTAAAATAAAGGTTGGTGAATATGAAAATACTGGTTGCTGAAAAATAGCGATTAGAAAAATAGTAGATGTTACCTGTAGACACCCCTAGCATCTGTAAGATAATGGTTGGTGATTATGAAAATACTAGTTGCTGAAAAATAGCGATTTGAAAAATAGTAGACGTTACCTGATGCTAAGTGTAGACACCCGAACACCTGTAAGATAAAGGTTGGTGATTGGAGGAAGGAGTAGCGTAGGGTGACTAATAACGCCTCTAGCGGAATAAGCGAGATCTTGAGAAGTTACCATGGTTACGGTTGAAATGCTGACATCTGATTGGTTGAAATAATAACGACCACTGCTAATGGTTGAAATGGTGGCTTCTGATTGGAAGAAGGAGTAGAATTGGATGGTAATGATGGGCTATGGGTGACCATGTGCGGATGTCATAGCTTCCTATACTACTTGGATCTCAACTCCCCCGCCACAAATAAATCTGTTGTGGAAATTAGAGAAAGAGACTGGAGATCTGGAACACCAGACGTCTCGCAGGGACTCTCACCTCTCCTGCAGAGAGCGATGAATCACTATAGCTCCTGGAATCGGCTTTGTAAGGCCGTCGTGTATTTGAAGCGATGCTTCCATCATCATTACTCCAGGAAGAAGATCGCTAGTGATACTGCTCCACAAACATCCGCGCAGGTCCATGCTATTAAAGATCTTCCCAAATACAAGGTATCAGACAGGTTTCTGACGGAGAAGATCAGTTACCAGGAGCATGAAGAAACCAATAAGCAGATACTGAGACTCCTGCAATGCTATGAAGATTCCGATAAGTATTTCCTGTTGTTGAGAAATCCACAGACGCGCTTAAGGGATCGTTTCTCTAGCACAATGATAGATGGGTTAATATATGTTGGAGGGAGACTAACTTATGCTCCATTGTCCTTTGACACTAAATTTCCCATACTCATTAGAAATCTTGAAATACAAATCAAGATGATTGTAGATGTTCACAGTAAGCTTTACCATGCTGGTAGAGAATGAGTTCTTAGCAAAATTCGAACTCGCTATTATTTCCATAAACCCCGTAGAGCTCTGAACCAAGTTCTTAGGAACTGTATACCCTGTAGGAAAGCATTCAGTAGGCCTTTAACACAGCGAGAGGCAGAATTACCTAGGGAACGAGTAAGCTTCTATGAACCACCCTTTACTAATACCGGTGTGGATTTACTTGGCCCTATTGAAGTATATCGTGCTAGGACTATAGTCAAGAGATGGTGTGTCATCTTTGTCTGTATGACTTGTAGAGCTATCCATCTCGATATGGTGAACGATCTATCTACCAACAGCTTCATACTGAGCTTACGCCGACAGATCGCTCGCTTTGGAACTAGCAACACGATGAGATCTGATAAGGGAACGAACTTCATTGGTGCCAATAATGAGATCAAGGCTTACGTTAAAGATTGGAACCAAAGACAGGTGGACGATCAGCTAAGAGTAACAGCATCTAGCTGGACCTTCAACGCCGCCGACGCCCCTTGGTGGGGAGGAAGTTGGGAGAGATTAATCAGGAGCATGAAGACCGCATTTCACTTTATAGTGCCGTGCCGCGCGTATCTTACCGACGAACTTTTGCGGACGTTAATGGAGGAAATCACCGCCTATCTCAACGAGAGACCGCTTATGCCAGTCTCATCGAGTCCCGACTCCCTAGAAGCACTAACACCCGCGCATTTCCTACTGAAGAAACCTGTAGCAACTTCTTCGTAGCAACAACTTCGAGTACAACTTCGAGTACAACTGAACAATATGATCTGACTACACTGCTCTGCTGTAGGCCTAACTACCGGTTGACCGGTACAAGATACACATACTGACATACTAACTGCCAGCCACTCGACTTCGTGTGTGCGCCCCGCCCACCGCCCACGACGAATCTCACCTGATTGACTGCTCCCAGTGTTGCAATGGGCCCTAAAAGCTACGTGCAGGCTCTTAGCACACGACTAGATCGATTAGAAAATCTTCTTGGAAAAGTTTCCGCAGAAATTAACAAACTGTCGACGCAACTCAATCCAACTGACGGGTCTCCGTCGCTACTAAAAATACTATCTGAGTTACAACGTGATAACGACTCGCTCAAGATACAGCTCCGCGACGTGTCCGAGAAGGCGGAACTATCCATTGATTCCTTAAGTCAAGATAATCGCCGCAATAACGTTCTCTTCCACGGGGTTGGGGAATCCAAATCGGATACCGATATGAATATAATCAGTAGAGAATTTGGCAAGATAAACATTAATACTAACGCAATCGACTACATTCAACGACTAGGACCAGTAACACCCTCTGCGGGGCGCAAGATTCGACCGCTACTCGTGCGATTCATTGCGCAATCTACTCGTTTCGCTATCTTTAAGAATAAGAGTTCATTCTCATCGGGAATCTCTCCTTCCGACCACTTAACTCCACGACGGGCAAGCCTACTCAGAGAAGCAACGAAGTTAAAAAAGGAAGGATGGATCCGTGCCGCCTACTCACACAACGGCACGGTGTTTATTCGTAAGACGAGCGACTCCGCGCCAATCAAGATATCGAATCTGGTCGACGTCCAACATATTAATGAGTCTTCAACCCTGACAGAAATCCTGCAGAGAAACGTATCTCGTCGAGATTCCAAAGAACCTGTTGAAGCTGGACCTACCGCCCTTCGCGCGTCGCAAAGGAGACTAGCCAAAGGAAAAAAAAAAGGTGAGACCGCTGAACACTACGATACTGCAGCGATGGACGGGAATAACGAGATTAGAGATTCCGAATCGCAGTTTGTCACGGATATCGATGAATCGGTTATCGAGGAATCCATCAACGCATCCCGAGCGTCCAAATCGCTAAACTCCACGCATATTAGTAACTCTTTCGAGGTCGAAGGAATGTATCCCAATTAATCAGGAATTTTCATTCATATTAACTCTGATTAATACGACTGTTGAATTAATAAATAAAATATTGGAAAAAAATTTATAAAATAATACGAAAATGTTGAAATAATATAATGGATTAAATAAAAAATTAAGTTACTTTCTATACGACAATGAAAAATTAAATACCAGCGTTATTTTCATTTTGAATTTATTTTTTGGCACTTAGTAATGTTTATTATTATTTTTTTTTTTCTTAATTATCTATAGGCATGGCAGAGTTTGGAACTAGGATATTTTTAGAAACAAATAATTTAAGGAAATGACTGAAACGAGAAATACACAAATAAAAAAAAATTATTTAGACAAAACTTGTTCATTCTGCTACTCGGGTTTTAAGCGTAGTGATTTTCAATTGTATTGTGTTTTATGTAACAATATTTATCATATGCCATGTGGTACATGTCTCTCAAAATTGGATCTAAATGAACTAATAAATTCAAAATGTTTTGTAGGTCATTATTGTACTTATTGCTACAACGAAATCTTTCCTTTTACCGGTATTTCGAATGAAGATTGTGATGTTTTCGAATGTGAACCTAATACTATAGAGCCACATAACTTTCAAAATCCAAAGTTCGTATCTATAGACCCAGACAGCAATATTCTCAACGCAGCCAGATTCAGCGATTATTATACTGATATGCGCTTTAACGATGAATCCCAGAGAGTTAACGCTAAATCTAATTTCTCTATCTTTCACCTAAACTGTAGGAGTCTAAATAACAACCTACCAACTACTACTAACTTCCTTGCTACACTAGATCAGCAGTTTGACGTGTTAGCCTTCTCGGAGACTCTAGTGGGTGCGAAAGACAGTAAAAGTAATCTCAACTTGGACGGTTACGGAGAGCCACTACTGACTAACAGACCCAACGGACGGACTTCCGGTTCTGGGTGGGGCGTAGGTTTATATATTAAAAATTGCTTATCATACACTGAACGCCCAGATTTACAAATAGAGGGTTTTGATAATCTTTGGATAGAAATAAAACGAAATAAAAATAAAAAAAATCTAATAGTAGGTGCGGTATACCGCCCTCCTTCAGTAAAGTTTAATGTATTTCATGAAAAATTAGAGCTTATTTTTCAAAAGCTAGTCACTACAAAATCTGACATAGTAATAACGGGTGACTTCAATGTAAACCTAACAAAACAGACTATTGAATCTATCCAATATCTCCAGACTGCTTCAACCTTTGGTTATACACAACTCACTAAAAATCCGACGCGTATAGTATACGGTGCCAACTCTACATTAGATCACATATTGACTAATATAACCACAGCCGTTAACACGTCGGGGGTATTTTTATCAGATTGTGGAAGTACCGACCATTTAGCAAACTTTGCACTCTTTCATGATTATTCCGAATTTTTTGATCAAAAGGTAACACGCGAAATATTCGATTACTCAAAATTTAACGAAAATTCATTTAAAAAAGAATTCTGCTCACCAAACATGTTTGATTACCGATCTGAAAATGTGCCCTCTGATTTAAAATTCGAAAATTTCTATAATATGTTTAGTGATTTATGCAATAAACACCTTCCCACAAAAACTGTACCAATTAGAAAACTTTCTCGTAAACCATGGATAACTGAAGGCTTATTAAAATCAATTTCACATAAAAACAAACTTTTTTCAAAATATGTCAAAGCGCCTACCATTCATAATGAAAAAAAATATAAAAAATACCGGAATAAACTTGGCATAGTGCTCCGAGACACCGAAAAAAAATTTTACTGTACGAAATTTCAGGAGACCGCGGGAAATATGCGAAAGACTTGGCGCATCATAAATAACGTGCTAAACAAAGGACAGAAAACCTCCTTCCCTAATAAAATAAATTGCAATAATACTGGTGGTGCTAAAACAACATCAGACCCAATCAAAATAGCAACCATTTTGAATGAGCACTTCTCTTTTATTGGTCAAAAACTAGCGCAAAATATACCCCTCTCAGCACGTTCGCCAATCCGCCACTTACGTCACCGACACTCTAATTCGTTTTCACTAATAGAAACGTCCACTGCTGAAGTTCATTACTACCTACTAAGCCTAGACTATAGCTCAGCAACTAACGACTCATTCCCTACTAGACTTATACAGATTGTAGCTGAGCCACTCGCCCATCACTTAACTTTCCTAATAAACCTCTCTATTAAATCTGGACATTTCCCATCATATTTAAAAACAGCAAAGGTGATATCGAGCTTCAAAGGAAATGACCCATTAGATCCAAATAATTATAGACCTATCTCGCTACTTCCCATTTTCAGTAAAATATACGAAAAAATAATTTATGTACAACTTCAAAATTATCTGGATCGCTTTTCAATACTAACACCCTGTCAATTTGGTTTTCGGAAAAATACTTCCACTTTTTCTGCGATTTTAACTGTAACAGAAAAAATTAAGTCAGTTCTAGATTCCAAATCATCCAGTTGCGCAATATACATTGACCTCAAAAAAGCGTTCGACACGCTCAATCACTCGATATTACTACAAAAACTGGAAGGATACGGAATTCGAGGGACCCCAAAAAATCTAATCCAAAGTTTCCTTACAGACAGAACTCAGTTTGTATCCCTTAACAATAAAATCCAATCGCCGATTATGACAATTACGTGTCTAAGGATGTGTAAGGATCTATCTTATCACCTTTGCTGTTTTTACTCTATATAAATGATCTTCCTAACGTATCTAACCTACTAACTACTCTATTCGCTGACGACACCACTTTACTGAACCACAATATTGACATTGACCGACTAATAACAACAACAAACACAGAACTTGACAAGATTTCGGACTGGCTCGCGGACAATAGACTATCCCTCAATATGACGAAGACAGAATACACTATATTTACTAACCGCCTACTAACTACTGGTCTTCCTAAAATAAAAATTAAATCTTCTGAGATCAAGCAAGTACAGCATGCGAAATTTCTTGGTATCTGGATAGACGACAAATTGAAATGGAAAACCCATACAAGGTATATATTAAACAAAATTTCCCGCTCAGCTGGTTTATTCTACAGTATAAGTTAAGACATATCTTCCCATCCCAGATCCTTCGTATGCTGTACTTCACTTTGATCAATCCATACATTAATTATGGTATATTGGCATGGGGTGTCGCTGGTAGTACTGTTCTCCGACCTATTCGAATTAAAATAAATAAAATTATTCGCTGTCTAACCTTCAGTCACTACCGGTCATCCTCCATACCAATATATAAATCTCTCAATATATTACCTTTACAATCGCTATTCAACTACCAGCTAGGCCAACTAATGTACGATATATCCAACAACCCTAAACATCCACTTTCTCATCTATTTACAACTTTCTCTGAGATTCATCGTTACAACACTAGGTCGGCCGCTGCAGGCAAATACGTCATACCATTAACACGGCTGAATGTGGCTCATGAGTCTATTGCTGTTTTGGGTGCATCCTTTTGGAATAACTTACCAAGTCCAATAACTACTTCAACAACAAAAAATATATTCAAAAAACAATTGAAGACATTCTTAATACACCACATGATTTAATCATTTTCTCTTTTTTTTTAGGACTATAAAAAAATATACATGATTTACGTTAAATTTAATTAAAAATTAAAATAAAATAAACAATTTATGAGACACACATCAACAAGGCAAATCGCTATTACATATAGTAAATTACTACTTTTTCTTCGTTAATTATATTATACGGTGCAACACATAAAAATGTTCATTTTAATAACCCGAGTAACAGATTTACAGCATTACTATAATACTAATTTCTTTAATTATATTTACAGTGCATAGGGGGTGGCTGTTGGCCTCGACTGGCATTGCCATTGCAAACAGTCACTACCCCCATAATAAATCGTCGTTAGGTGACGAACAAGTGCAATTTCATATCATATGATTACTATTATACAAACTTGAACTTGAACTTGAACTTGAACTTGTAGCCATGCTCCCACGATCGGAAATCACGGACGGAGACGAATACTGCCGACAAACTTGGCAACTTATGCAGTTATTATCCCGTCATTTCGCTGACCATTTCGAAAAACATTATCTGCCTACGCTACAACTTCGAACCAAGTGGTTTGCGCAGCAAGAAAACGTCAGCGCCAGAGACATGGTCCTTATTGTAGAATCCGATCTTCCACGAAAGCGGTGGCAGACAGGTCGTATCATCGAGACTCTTATATCCGATGATGGTTTAGTGCGATCGGTAGAACTCATCGTCATGCGACGTAACTTTAAGAAACCTGGAATTGTATTCGAAACATAGCAACTCAATCGCCCATTTACGGTGGCCCATAACTGTCACAGGATATAAAAAGGAACGGCAGAAATTAAAAAGCCACGGCAGAAATTAAAGAAGCTACGGCAGAAATTAAAAAGCTACGGCAGAAATTAAAAAGCCACGGCAGAAATTAAAAAGCCACGGCAGAAATTAAAGAAGCTACGGCAGAAATTAAAAAGCCACGGCAGAAATTAAAAAGCCACGGCAGAAATTAAAAAGCCACGGCAGAAATTAAAGAAGCTACGGCAGAAATTAAAGAAGCTACAGCAGAAATTAAAAAGCCACGGCAGAAATTAAAAAACCATTGCCATTTTCCCATTGGGAATCCACTAACTGAGCTGTCCTGCAGAGAACTCTAGTCTACTAGGTAGGCCTACTGACTGTCAGTGGTCAGGCAGTCAGCTTACTTTGCCGGTACTGTATAAAACAACTGTAGTTAGCAGCATTCCATATCCCGTTACCTGGTTACATGGTTTTTACTCTGTTTTATATAGCAGTATAGGGCCTAACATTTATCAGGCAGTCAGGTAGGCTAGAGGCCTACGTCTGCACATTACATACTAAAACATTAAAAAGCAGAAACACCTGGAAAAGCTAGGAATAGGTCATAGGTCTACCTAGTTTTAAGGATTTTAAATTGCAGAATTGATAACAATTCCGCCAGTAATGTCTGAATGTAGTGGAACACACTACAAGCGGGTCCCGGAAGGAACATTGACTGAATGATTCCATGGAGGGAAATTTAAATGTAATAGTTGACTACTATCGCCAGTTGAGTTAGACACTAACACATTTAGGCAGTTAGGTATTTGTATTATAACAATAAATGTATTTCAGTGTTATTGTCATCGACAACTTTTAATATTGAATGGAAGACTCATCCACATCCTGTAGTATTTGTGACAAATTATTTTTATGTGTCGGTAATTTAAACAAACATCGTAAAACTGTTCACGATCAAGAAGTTGTTACCGTTAGAGGTCGTAAGAGGAAATGCGAAGGAAGCGAAGATGACTCGTCGCCATCGGCAGGTCATGGTCCATGGTGTGTGGTACCACGTTCACCAAGAAGAGTAACTTATATGTACATCAACGAACGTAACCGTCAGGGTTGATTAGTTGCTTGAGGTCTTCTTCATCAAAGTCGGCGAACGCCAATACGGTGTATCCGTCAATTAGTCTTCCGGTCTTCCTATCTGTACGTCCGTCGTAGGATAGTGATGATATTGCGGGCCCATGTATCTTGGTTATAGAATTATATTCTAGAACTTTCGCATGGAAACATGGCGTTAAATAATAAATATTAATATTAACATATAGTGCTCATAATATATATAGCGCATTTATTGATGGGATGGGATGGGATGGGATGGGGTGGGTTGGGTTGGGATGGGTTGGGATGGGTTGGAATGGGATGGGATGGGGTGGGATGGGGTGGGTTGGGATGGGATGGGTTGGGATGGGTTGGGTTGGGATGGGTTAGGATGGGATGGGATGAGATGGGATGTGATGGGTTGGGATGGGTTGGGTTGGGATGGGGTGGGGTGGGTTGGGATGGGTTTGGTTGGGATGGGTTGGGTTGGGTTGGGTTGGGGTGGGATGGGTTGGGATGGGATGGGTTGGGATGGGTTGGGATGGGATGGGATGGGATGGGATGGGATGGGATGGGATGGGATGGGATGGGATGGGATGGGATGGGATGGGATGGGATGGGATGGGATGGGATATAAGTAATCTTTAACGATCAACTGCTACTCCTAATTTATGTTCACCAAATATATGGTAAATACGTGGCCAAAGCGACAACAATTATAAAATTACAGTAGTACAGTTTTTCCACTGTATCTAAAACCAGATATTTGCTTAAAATTGAGGAGGAAGTCTTTTGCTGTTACACCATATTATGCCGGAGAGATTATCAAAATACTAAGGTGTCAATTTTGAGACGTTTTAGAGTTTTAGTAGCATATGATTGGAATTTGAAAAACATTAGTAGGGGGGGGGGGGGGGGGGGGGGATTAGTCACTTATATTAGTCACTTAATCTTGAGGTCAAGGGTTCTAATCCCAGAAAAAGAAAAGTAATTTATTTTTTTTAATTATTTTTTCCGATTAAACAAAAGATTAATAAGAATAAACAAATCAATTTTAGTAATTAAAAATAGTATTGGTGATCGGAGTTGGTCGTCGTTCCTGGTGTGTTTGTATATTCATGGTCAGGGTTCTGTCTTGATGAATTACTGGTTCGTTGGGAACCGGCGAGGCATCGCGCAATGAAATTTCTTTCCAAGTTGCATGGTTTCGAAACACCGAATAAGTTTCTTGATGTTTTACTTCTTTTTTTTAGTTGTATATAGTCGTCGTTGTAATAAAGATTTTTTATTTGCGGGTGATTTAGTAGGTTTTGGAAGCTGGGGCTTAGATGTTAATGCTGTAATGAATGGAGTTAATAATTTCGTTTTAGTGTGCAAGGCTTGTAGTACTTCAGTATCTTCAATTACCTCTAGTTGTCCTAAAACACAAAGTAAGTGGCCACGGATTTTATCCTTAATTGTATTTGTAGGTTTGGAACCTTCAATAATAATTGAGGAAGTCGCTTCCAAAATTATATCTGTCTCACTTGCCGGTGCTTGTACAACCTCCTCATTTGAAAATTGTAGATCGATTGACGGTATCAATTCGGTCTCTTCAACTGAAGCCAAAGGGTTAGAACTGTTAGCATTAGTTTCACATGGTTGCTCATCGGCAACAGAAAGAAGCTCTGCATTACTCAGAAGATTACTGGGACGGTCAGAATGTAAAAATCGAGAAAGGATGTGAATATGTTTGCATATAGTGAGCCTCAGCGAATTATCCGAGCAAGTGCAATCATAAGTGTGACAACAAATACGGCAATGTACACATCGCAAAGGGCACGAATTATATTTGTGCGCTACAGAATTACGAGTAACATAATAACAGATATTACTATCGGAAAGACTGGGGACAGTCCAGCCATTTACTCCAGAATTCCAAACCACAACGTTTAAGTCTGAATTTAAACTTGCACGATGTCTCTTCGTTATACCAAGCAGATGATGCGTTCGTTTTCCCTTGTGTAATTTAGCGAGACGGTCGAAAGCTTTAAACCGTATTAGTTTCATAAGAACCTCTATACTCTTATCTAATCGTTTCACTTTCCGTCCTTCCAAGAACACGTGCTTTATTGTTCGATGTAAAGCTTCTAGGTGTAAGTTGTGATGTACCTTTAATCCTAATCGGTAACTATAAGCCCAGTAGTGAAAACTACGAGCATATTCGTTTTCAAAGTATCTTCCAAAATTTACAGTATTTTTGTCCGATTTTAAAGAATCCACAACCTCAGTTAGGCACCGATGAAACTCTTCTTTCTCCTTTATTTCAAGTAACACTCTTAAAGTCTTGTAAACTTCGCTCTTAAGTAAAGAATCGCCATCAATTTTGGACAACCCCTTTCTCCATGCTCTATCAATGTGCCAAATGCACCACAATTTCTTAGTCGGTTCACCCATTATTGCTAAAGGACTTTAGTTCTAATGGACTTTAGTTCTAAACCGGAAACGTCATTAGTTCTAATCGGGGATGTCATTTGTTCTAAAGGACTTTAGTTCTAAATTCAAAAGTACTTAAATTCTAATTGAAGCGTCAGTTGTTCTAAACGCATGCGTCAGTAGTTCTAATAGGGGTGTCAGTTGTTCTAAAGACCAGTAGAGGGGGGAATTTAAAATCAAAGCAGTACAGTAAAATACCGGTACTGCATTGTCTTTGATTGTGCTCTTAATCTGCACTGCACTTTCTAACTCTTGAGTTGGCCTAACTTCCAAACTTTGTTTTGTAGTGCAGTATGGCGGGTGCAGTACCAGCAGACTACGGTTCCTTTTCAGACTACACGCGCAGAACAAAAACTGGGAAAAATCCACTTATCTGTTATCCTATCGAAAACGGCAAGGTTCTAGAGTTTATGTTTCGAGCTAAAAGTGAGAATGCGATTTACTATAAATGCAAGCTGTGCAAGGAGGCGAGAGATGTGGACAACACATTGCCTCCACCACCGAGCCTTGTTGTTAAAGGTGAACGAATTGTCACTGATCCGGTCAATCCCAATCGTCCACATTACTGTTTAGGTATTGATAAGGAAATTGCTGTCGCTAAAGAAATCGACAGGAAAACGAGGCAAGTTATACAGACAACTGGAAAACGGCCTCGTACTGCGTATAACGATTCCTTAGCTGAAATTCAAGTTGCTTATGGTGGTCTACCGGAATTCCAGCGACAAGCAATTGAAGATAAGCTGCCTGCATTCTCATCAGTTCAGAGATCATATCAACGACATAGGCGAAAGAGTGTACCGAAGGTTGACAACATTCTCGAAATTCCTGCTGCATTGACCTTCACTCATAGAGGACGTTTCTCGAATCCCGGTGATGGTTGGCAGAATGAGAGGCTAATTAGTTATTCCCCGCAGCAAGCAGGGGATCCGATGGTGATAATTTTGTCTACAGTATCAGATATTATGTGGTTGCTGGTTTCACCACACCTTATCCTCGATGGCAATTTTAAATATCAGCCAATTGTTCCATTTCCATTCGCACAGTTATATACAATTCACGGGTTTCTCTCTGACAGAAATAATAGCCTTGAATCTATGCCATTGGTTTATGCCTTACTTCCCAACAAGCACACGGATACCTATCGGTTCCTATTCGAACGCATTCGTGAGAAGTTAGTTGCAGTTGCAGGTGGCCAAGTGCCTGACTTGCAATTTCAGACCTGGCACCTTGACTTCGAGCAAGCTGCAATAAACGCTGCTCATGCAGCTTTCCCAGAGGTTAGCATTCAGGGTTGTGTGTTTCATTACACAAAAGCTCTCAATGAAATGAGGGATAAATTGGGATTGTCTATTCCCTGCCAACAGGATGATCGCATTCGCATTTGGATGAGGCGACTTGTTTCCTTGTGTCTTATTCCGTCGCAGCTAGTACTTCCTGTTGCTGCCGATATTTTGGCCGAAGTTCCTGTTATTGCGAATGTAGCGGTTAACATTCAGTTGAACAAATTTTCTCAGTACTTCGCCGATTTTTGGCTTCGACTAGGGTTTATCGAAACCTGGAACAGCTGGGACAATGATGGTCCACGTACAACGAACCATGGTGAGGGATGGCATAATTCTCTTCCACATCGTTTTTCTCATCGCCATCCTGAACTCGGCGACTTCCTTCAGCAAGCTCAGCTGTGGCACAACTCGTACGTCGTACGTGCCAGAAATCTGGACAATGGCAATGTCTTGGCACGTAAGCGAAGAGATCGTGACATAACGATTGATCAACACATTTCTGAGGCCAAGAACCAGTTGAAAATTCAGTTGGATTATTGGATGGCACAAGGTGCTCCTATACCGCGTCCTATGGTCTATGCTTATCTGGACCATGTT
Organism: Nemertoderma westbladi; assembly: GCA_032718475.1. Lineage (NCBI taxonomy): Eukaryota > Metazoa > Xenacoelomorpha > Nemertodermatida > Nemertodermatidae > Nemertoderma > Nemertoderma westbladi. Next base: position 4,362 of record JAUCBJ010004865.1, on the reverse strand, counting down.
CAGCACCTGCTTGGTAATCATTAGTAAACTGAAACTTTAACTGTCGAACTTAAACTGATTAATAATAATAATTAATACTAATTTTAAATGTTTTAAATGTTCGAATTTTAATAATTCATAATTTTAATAATTAGTGTCTGTATTCTAAGTCAGTAATTATTCTGTACTCAGTATTAGTTAGTTTGTGCAATGAATAGTATACAAAATTATTACCTTTATTCACATTCAGTTTAATTTTAGAACTAATGACATCCCTGATTAGAACTATTGACACCCCTGTTTAGAACAACTGACGCAACCACTTTAGAACAACTGACACATGATTTAGAACTAAGTGACTATTCAATTAGAACTACTGGCGTTTGCAATTAGAACTAATGACACCCCCGATTAGAACTACTGACGTAACCTGTTTAGAACAAAAGTCCATTAGAACTAACGACACCCAATCATCTGTACCCATGCAGCAACGCTTTCGGCATCATTGCTATGAAATACATACGAACTCTTCAGTCCAAAATCACACGCAATGTTTTTTATATCTTGCCGATTAATAAGGCGCAATCTAGAAACTCACGAATTGTCTACTGATGTTCGTATCGAATCTAATACGTCGCCCATAGACACACCAGCAGATAGTTTACCACCAACCTCGACCCTCTGCTCCGTTGTTAACCTTAAGTGACAAAGATCGTCTTCATGCCCAGCGTGATTTGGGCGAAACATTACCTCAACAACACCTGATTTATAAAACTTGGCTGTATGACCAGAAGGGCACACAGAATTAATTTTTACAGATCCCTGAATCTTCAGTTCCTTTTTTAAACTCCCATTACTCTCATAATATCCGCTTCTATAGCAGACGAAATATCGTATTTCGGTTTCACTGAAAACTTTTGGACCAGTTCTCGCAACGTAACGCTAGTTCGTTTTGGCTTCTTCATCAGACTTCCATTTAAAAAAATCTTCCTTGCCGTTAAACGTTAATTTCTTAGCATCAGGTGGAATAATTTATATATGGCTATTGTCTCCATGTTTATTTCGTTGATGTACTGTACATATAAGTTACTCTTCTTGGTGAACGTGGTACCACACACCATGCAGTCTATTACTGCCGATGGCGACGAGTCATCTTCGCTTCCTTCGCATTTCCTCTTACGACCTCTAACGGTAACAACTTCTTGATCGTGAACAGTTTTACGATGTTTGTTTAAATTACCGACACATGAAAATAATTTGTCACAAATACTACAGGATGTGGATGAGTCTTCCATTCAATATTAAAAGTTGTCGATGACAATAACACTGAAATACATTTATTGTTATAATACAAATACCTAACTGCCTAAATGTGTTAGTGTCAACTCAACTGGCGATAGTAGTCAACTATTACATTTAAATTTCCCTCCACGGAATCATTCAGTCAATGTTCCTTCCGGGACCCGCTTGTAACACACTGAGTTGTACTGGTACCGGTACTAGACTAGACTATGAACGATTCCGATTAAACTCTGAAATACAGAAATATAGCGAGCCATTGTTTTCTGCCACATTTTCTGCCACTTTTGAGGCAGAGAAAAATAGCCAGCCATTGTTTTCTGCCTCATTCTTGATAAATCTAGATGTTTCTACATGATTCCCCAGGATTCCGGCCTTAAAATTACTGGTAGGTGTTTTCAGGCCCTATTGCAGTATTGAAAAGTTTTACATGTACCGGTAGGCCTACGCCGAACACGTTCAGCGCAGCATTTCAACTTGCCTCGGGGGCAGGCTGGCTGGCACAGAAATGTGCTACGCAGAGTAAGACTGTATGTAAGGTACCCGTACTGAAAGGGCTGAGCGCAGAGATGTCAATGAATGTGTTGTGCCAGCGCCAGGGCAGCCAGCGATTTTTGAATTGCTGGCGGGGCTATGCACCAAGCTGGCGCAGGATTATTTGTGCTTTGGCTGTCCAGGTGTTTCAGCTTTTTAGTACGTATCCATTTACCGGTAGCTGTTAATTCAACTTTTGCTTATTACTATATGTTATTAAACAATATGTTTTGTCCCCATTGTTCATTCGATATTGGCAAATATGCTGGCCAATTTTGCACTCATTGTGGTAATAAGATTACAGAAATTGCAGTTCATAAAACATTGGAAAGGCCTAGCTCCCCAAATAAAGGAATAATTAGTGTATCTGCAGCAAGGACGTCAACTTCGATGAGTTTGCCTGACACAGACACACTCGGCGCCAGCAAAAGATTGCCCTCGTTTTTTGATTATCGTCTGAGCAAATCAAAGGAGTGGAGGTCGAAGACGGCATTGGCTGCGAGTAAGGAAAGTGACGATCTAGATGTGATTATTACTTTGGGATTAATGAACTGGTTGCCTTCAGAGGCAAAGATGAAACCAAAACGTGGAAAACGAATTGCACTTCGACTCAACACAAAAGATTCATACGACGAAATATTAATTAAGGCGAAAGAAAAATGGCATTCGTATTATCCTGATATATTTATCGAAGAAGATGAATACTGTCTAGTGTATGACAATGGTTTAAAAGCTCAGTTTCTCCCGGGATCTATGAACCCATTCAACATTAAAGACTATAAGAAAGGCTGCGGAAAAGACTATAAAAGGATAGTGTTGTTTTTGTGTTTGTGCAGCGATGAGGATGATGCAGCGGCATATGGTAAAGATGAGATTCCATTAAAACGCCTTAAACAGTCAACTGCAGACGTTCCTGTCATTACAACTGACAAAGAAGTCGGCACTACATTTGAAGTTTCGAAAGATATTATTGACCTCACAGACACTCAAATTGAAGAAGATTTATGTGCTAGTTCTGTTTTGAATGAATTTAATGTTGACAATTTTTTTAACACTGGCTCAGATGCTCTATTAATTACAACTCAAGGTAATGGCACAATCACAGACGTTGAACACATTAATTTTCCAGGAGTCCATACCGGTAGCCATGGTGAGCCTCATTTTTCAACTACATCGGAACTTATAGACTTCCTGTCAGACAAAGTCGATAGATCATCACAATTCTTTTTACCTGTGCGACGTGGAGCTCCGTTGGGAAGAATTCTTAAATTATGGACACGTGAGAGCAAGAAAAGTTCACCGCAATATCGTCTCGTAATTAAATTTATTGACGAGGATGGAATAGATACAGGTGCTATGGCGAGAGAATTTCTAACCAATACTGTTGAAGAAATTGGTAACACAATGTTCCCGAATGGATCCCCTCTGGATTCAATGTTAAATGTACAGAACGGTTATTTCCGTGCCTGCGGACAAATTGTTGCAACCAGTTTAGCACAAGGTGGTCCACCCCCGCAGTTTCTAGATAATTACGTGTACAATATGTTGTATGCAGATTCTCTTGACTTAATAAATGATGACTTTTCAACAATCCTCACAGATAGTGATCGCGAGATGCTTCATAGTGTTGGTACTGATCCTGCCGCCAATGTCGAACTTATTGTAGAACAGGGATATACTGGTATTATTAACAATGATCGAATAACTGATATAACTCGTACATTGGCAATAAATTTATTAAATAGGAGAAAGCTATATCTTAATGAATTCGCAATTGGTCTTAATTGCTATGACTTCAAAGCCGTCATAGAAAGTCATCGGGAGATTTGTAAACCTATATTTGTTTTAAGCTCGAATTTGGAGAATATGATAACTGCAAATTACATTGTGTCACTCCTCAAACCTATGTTCTCTGAAGAGGGTAGTTCAAGAAGAAACCTCGAAGAAACTGTTGTTGATAATTTCCAGGATTTTATCATGAAAATAGAAGATGAGGGTTCGATAATTCGCAATTATGAAGAAGCGATTGCTTATGAGATTTCTGAGAATACCGACGATGACCTTCCTAAAAATAAAGGTTGTGAAGTTTCCAAAGTAGATATGAGTCCCGCTGGAATATTAAAATGGTTGACTGGACAAAAGCACAAACCAATGAATAATGAAAGGTTTATAATCACCGTCTTATTTGATCATGATTGTTTTACTAGGAACCCCACTCACAGTATTTGTTACCCCGTAGTTGGCGCCTGTGGCCGACAAATTACCATACCCGTGAACCATATGGTCGACAATAATGAGTTTATGCACAACATGCTTATGTCGTTCTGTTACGGTCAATCGTTCACACGCCCTTAATATCCAACGTTTTACTAGGAACCCCACTCACAGTATTTGTTACCCCGTAGTTGGCGCCTGTGGCCGACAAATTACCATACCCGTGAACCATATGGTCGACAATAATGAGTTTATGCACAACATGCTTATGTCGTTCTGTTACGGTCAATCGTTCACACGCCCTTAATATCCATTATAGCATCAGTCCTATTAATT
>JAUCBJ010004864.1:0-20118 GCA_032718475.1 Nemertoderma westbladi | reverse complement strand
TCGGGGGTGTTGGTTCTCAGGTTAGATATTGTGTACGCGTCGGGGGGTGTTGGTTCTCAGGTTAGATATTGTGTACGCGTCGGGGGGTGTTGGTTCTCCAGGTTAGATATTGTGTACGGCGTCGGGGGGTGTTGGTTCTCGTTAGATATTGTGTACGCGTCGGGGGGTGTTGGTTCTCCAGGTTAGATATTGTGTACGCGTCGGGGGGTGTTGGTTCTCGTTAGATATTGTGTACGCGTCGGGGGGTGTTGGTTCTCGTTAGATATTGTGTACGCGTCGGGGGTGTTGGTCTCCAGGTTAGATATTGTGTACGCGTCGGGGGGTGTTGGTTCTCGTTAGATATTGTGTACGCGTCGGGGGGGTGTTGGTTCTCCAGGTTAGATATTGTGTACGCGTCGGGGGGTGTTGGTTCTCCAGGTTAGATATTGTGTACGCGTCGGGGGGTGTTGGTTCTCGTTAGATATTGTGTACGCGTCGGGGGGTGTTGGTTCCCCAGGTTAGATATTGTGTACGCGTCAGGGGGTGTTGGTTCTCCAGGTTAGATATTGTGTACGCGTCGGGGGGTGTTGGTTCTCGTTAGATATTGTGTACGCGTCGGGGGGATGTTGGTTCTCGTTAGATATTGTGTACGCGTCGGGGGGTGTTGGTTCCCCAGGTTAGATATTGTGTACGCGTCGGGGGGTGTTGGTTCTCGTTAGATATTGTGTACGCGTCGGGGGGTGTTGGTTCTCGTTAGATATTGTGTACGCCGTCGGGGGGGTGTTGGTTCCCCAGGTTAGATATTGTGTACGCGTCAGGGGGGTGTTGGTTCTCCAGGTTAGATATTGTGTACGCGTCGGGGGGATGTTGGTTCTCGTTAGATATTGTGTACGCGTCGGGGGGTGTTGGTTCCCCAGGTTAGATATTGTGTACGCGTCAGGGGGTGTTGGTTCTCCAGGTTAGATATTGTGTACGCGTCGGGGGGTGTTGGTTCTCCAGGTTAGATATTGTGTACGCGTCGGGGGGTGTTGGTTCTCCAGGTTAGATATTGTGTACGCGTCGGGGGATGTTGGTTCTCGTTAGATATTGTGTACGCGTCGGGGGGTGTTGGTTCTCGTTAGATATTGTGTACGCGTCGGGGGGTGTTGGTTCCCCAGGTTAGATATTGTGTACGCGTCGGGGAGTGTTGGTTCTCCAGGTTAGATATTGTGTACGCGTCGGGGGGTGTTGGTTCTCGTTAGATATTGTGTACGCGTCGGGGGGTGTTGGTTCTCCAGGTTAGATATTGTGTACGCGTCGGGGGGTGTTGGTTCTCGTTAGATATTGTGTACGCGTCGGGGAGTGTTGGTTCTCCAGGTTAGATATTGTGTACGCGTCGGGGGGTGTTGGTTCTCCAGGTTAGATATTGTGTACGCGTCGGGGGGTGTTGGTTCTCCAGGTTAGATATTGTGTACGCGTCGGGGGGATGTTGGTTCTCGTTAGATATTGTGTACGCGTCGGGGGGTGTTGGTTCTCGTTAGATATTGTGTACGCGTCGGGGGGTGTTGGTTCCCCAGGTTAGATATTGTGTACGCGTCGGGGAGTGTTGGTTCTCCAGGTTAGATATTGTGTACGCGTCGGGGGATGTTGGTTCTCGTTAGATATTGTGTACGCGTCGGGGGGTGTTGGTTCTCGTTAGATATTGTGTACGCGTCGGGGGGTGTTGGTTCCCCAGGTTAGATATTGTGTACGCGTCGGGGAGTGTTGGTTCTCCAGGTTAGATATTGTGTACGCGTCGGGGGGTGTTGGTTCTCCAGGTTAGATATTGTGTACGCGTCGGGGGGTGTTGGTTCTCCAGGTTAGATATTGTGTACGCGTCGGGGGGATGTTGGTTCTCGTTAGATATTGTGTACGCGTCGGGGGGTGTTGGTTCTCCAGGTTAGATATTGTGTACGCGTCGGGGGTGTTGGTTCTCCAGGTTAGATATTGTGTACGCGTCGGGGGGATGTTGGTTCTCGTTAGATATTGTGTACGCGTCGGGGGGTGTTGGTTCCCCAGGTTAGATATTGTGTACGCGTCGGGGGGTGTTGGTTCTCGTTAGATATTGTGTACGCGTCGGGGGGTGTTGGTTCCCCAGGTTAGATATTGTGTACGCGTCGGGGGGTGTTGGTTCTCCAGGTTAGATATTGTGTACGCGTCGGGGGGTGTTGGTTCTCGTTAGATATTGTGTACGCGTCGGGGGGTGTTGGTTCTCCAGGTTAGATATTGTGTACGCGTCGGGGGGTGTTGGTTCTCCAGGTTAGATATTGTGTACGCGTCGGGGGGTGTTGGTTCTCCAGGTTAGATATTGTGTACGCGTCGGGGGGATGTTGGTTCTCGTTAGATATTGTGTACGCGTCGGGGGGTGTTGGTTCTCCAGGTTAGATATTGTGTACGCGTCGGGGGGTGTTGGTTCTCCAGGTTAGATATTGTGTACGCGTCGGGGGGTGTTGGTTCTCGTTAGATATTGTGTACGCGTCGGGGGGTGTTGGTTCTCCAGGTTAGATATTGTGTACGCGTCGGGGGGGTGTTGGTTCTCCAGGTTAGATATTGTGTATGCGTCGGGGGGTGTTGGTTCTCGTTAGATATTGTGTACGCGTCGGGGGGTGTTGGTTCTCCAGGTTAGATATTGTGTACGCGTCGGGGGGGTGTTGGTTCTCGTTAGATATTGTGTACGCGTCGGGGGGTGTTGGTTCTCCAGGTTAGATATTGTGTACGCGTCGGGGGGTGTTGGTTCTCGTTAGATATTGTGTACGCGTCGGGGGGGTGTTGGTTCTCGTTAGATATTGTGTACGCGTTGGGGGGTGTTGGTTCTCCAGGTTAGATATTGTGTACGCGTCGGGGGGTGTTGGTTCTCGTTAGATATTGTGTACGCGTCGGGGGGGTGTTGGTTCTCCAGGTTAGATATTGTGTACGCGTCGGGGGGTGTTGGTTCTCCAGGTTAGATATTGTGTACGCGTCGGGGGGTGTTGGTTCTCCAGGTTAGATATTGTGTATGCGTCGGGGGGTGTTGGTTCTCGTTAGATATTGTGTACGCGTCGGGGGGTGTTGGTTCTCCAGGTTAGATATTGTGTACGCGTCGGGGGGTGTTGGTTCTCCAGGTTAGATATTGTGTACGCGTCGGGGGGTGTTGGTTCTCCAGGTTAGATATTGTGTACTCGTCGGGGGGTGTTGGTTCTCCAGGTTAGATATTGTGTACGCGTCGGGGGGTGTTGGTTCTCGTTAGATATTGTGTACGCGTCGGGGGGGTGTTGGTTCTCGTTAGATATTGTGTACGCGTCGGTGGGTGTTGGTTCTCCAGGTTAGATATTGTGTACGCGTCGGGGGGTGTTGGTTCTCCAGGTTAGATATTGTGTACGCGTCGGGGGGTGTTGGTTCTCCAGGTTAGATATTGTGTACTCGTCGGGGGGTGTTGGTTCTCGTTAGATATTGTGTACGCGTCGGGGGGTGTTGGTTCTCCAGGTTAGATATTGTGTACGCGTCGGGGGGTGTTGGTTCTCCAGGTTAGATATTGTGTACGCGTCGGGGGGTGTTGGTTCTCCAGGTTAGATATTGTGTACGCGTCGGGGGGTGTTGGTTCTCCAGGTTAGATATTGTGTACGCGTCGGGGGGTGTTGGTTCTCGTTAGATATTGTGTACGCGTCGGGGGGTGTTGGTTCTCCAGGTTAGATATTGTGTACGCGTCGGGGGGTGTTGGTTCTCCAGGTTAGATATTGTGTACTCGTCGGGGGGTGTTGGTTCTCGTTAGATATTGTGTACGCGTCGGGGGGTGTTGGTTCTCGTTAGATATTGTGTACGCGTCGGGGGGTGTTGGTTCTCCAGGTTAGATATTGTGTACGCGTCGGGGGGGTGTTGGTTCTCGTTAGATATTGTGTACTCGTCGGGGGGTGTTGGTTCTCGTTAGATATTGTGTACGCGTCGGGGGGTGTTGGTTCTCGTTAGATATTGTGTACGCGTCGGGGGGTGTTGGTTCTCCAGGTTAGATATTGTGTACGCGTCGGGGGGTGTTGGTTCTCCAGGTTAGATATTGTGTACGCGTCGGGGGGTGTTGGTTCTCCAGGTTAGATATTGTGTACGCGTCGGGGGGTGTTGGTTCTCCAGGTTAGATATTGTGTACGCGTCGGGGTGTGTTGGTTCCCCAGGTTAGATATTGTGTACGCGTCGGGGGGTGTTGGTTCTCCAGGTTAGATATTGTGTACGCGTCGGGGGGTGTTGGTTCTCGTTAGATATTGTGTACGCGTCGGGGGGTGTTGGTTCTCCAGGTTAGATATTGTGTACGCGTCGGGGGGTGTTGGTTCCCCAGGTTAGATATTGTGTACGCGTCGGGGGGTGTTGGTTCTCGTTAGATATTGTGTACGCGTCGGGGGGGGTGTTGGTTCTCCAGGTTAGATATTGTGTACGCGTCGGGGGGTGTTGGTTCTCCAGGTTAGATATTGTGTACGCGTCGGGGGGTGTTGGTTCTCGTTAGATATTGTGTACGCGTCGTGGGGTGTTGGTTCTCGTTAGATATTGTGTACGCGTCGGGGGGTGTTGGTTCTCCAGGTTAGATATTGTGTACGCGTCGGGGGGTGTTGGTTCTCGTTAGATATTGTGTACGCGTCGTGGGGTGTTGGTTCTCCAGGTTAGATATTGTGTACGCGTCGGGGGGTGTTGGTTCTCGTTAGATATTGTATACGCGTCGGGGTGTGTTGGTTCCCCAGGTTAGATATTGTGTACGCGTCGGGGGTGTTGGTTCTCGTTAGATATTGTGTACGCGTCGGGGGGTGTTGGTTCTCGTTAGATATTGTGTACGCGTCGGGGGGTGTTGGTTCTCGTTAGATATTGTGTACGCGTCGGGGGGTGTTGGTTCTCGTTAGATATTGTGTACGCGTCGGGGGGTGTTGGTTCTCCAGGTTAGATATTGTGTACGCGTACAACTACATTCGTCAATACAACGCAGAGTTAGCGGTGGACTATACTCGTAACTAATTACCAGTCGTTGTATAAATTTAAGCTTTTCAGATATTAATAATACTATATAAAAAAAAAATCTTATTAGTAAATTTATCCATTATTAGTAAATTGAAAGCAAATTCAATGTTCCAATATCCTAGAATACCTAGAGTAAATCTAACATAACGAATTATAAGTCCCGTAAATGCTGTTTATTGTTAATTTTCGCATGCCGCTACGGAAACTAACTAAATTTATTTTCGTATAATTTTAAATAAATGTTCTATAAATGTTGTAAGATACCATTTTTTCCTAAAATTTGACTCTTTTCTTAGAAATTGCTCTGATACGGGATTCTAGAAAATATATGTAGCAGTATATTCATATAATTTTATGTATTATCCTATGGAACAGCAAATGGTTACATCGCGTTTCGGCAACTGTGGCGTTTCGGCAACAGTCGCGATTTGGCAAAAAAGCTGCGTTTCGGCAAAAAAGATGTGTTTCGGCAAAAAAAATCGCGATTCGGCAAAACGTCGCGATTCACGAAATAAAGTTGCGTTTTGGCAAAAAAAAAGTTATGTTTCTGTAACAGTCGCGATTCGGCAAAAAAGTTGCGTTTCGGCAAAAAAGCTGCGTTTCGGCAAAAAAGATATGTTTCGGCAAAAAAATCGCGATTCGCCAAATAAAGTTGCGTTTTGGCAAAGAAAGTTAACAGTCGCGCTTCGGCAACAGTCGCGATTCGGCAAAAAAGCTGCGTTTTGGCAATAAAATTGAGGCCTAGTGGTCTTTTTTATGTCAATTATGCAAAGTAGGTTCAGTACTAATATTATTTTAATTATTTCTATGGAATTAATTTCGCACCACCATATCTCCAGGGTGACATATTTACCAGCTTTATATCGCAGTGCGACATTATTTTTCAGTATGTCCCTACGCCATACATTTATGTATTTCCAGAAGGCCCCCCTATATCCAGTATGTCACCGCGTCATTATTAGGTTGTTCTAGAAAGTTTGAGTGCATAACTACAAATAAATAAAATTAGATTCGCCATTGTTCATAATTATAATAACGTTTTGTTGGGCACAGCTAATAATCATCAGCTAATAATAAATCTGCTAACAAGCAGATAATGTCCGGCTTGTTTCACTTTTAATTGTGTTGTTGATAGTACTGTATTAGGTATTCTCCTACAACAAAGAAATAATTTTGCCGAAACGCAACTTCTTTGCCGAATCGCGACTGTTGCCAAAACGCAACATTTTGTCGAAACGCAACTTTTTTGCCGAAACGCGACTATTTTGCCGAAACATATCATTTTTTGCCGAAACGCAACCTTTTTGCCGAAACGCCACTGGTGCCGAAACGCGACAGTTGCCGAAACGCGACGACACCCAGTAAATAATATACCAAATTTGCTACGATTTCTTTCACAAGGAAGATAACTCATAAACTGACATCACTAAAAGCTATCCGACCTCATTAAATCAGATAGAAACGGATTAAGAAACTTAAGATATTTTCGTTGTTTGCCAACTTATTAATTCCATTAAATTCATTATTGTAAAATCGTAGCTATAAATATTAAAACATAATAAATATACTGTAGTTACACAGATTTAATAGTCATAACCTTATCTTAGAGACAATGAGTGTGGGAAGGAAGAAAAAATATGGAAAGGCCTTTATTAGGCCGCGTTCACACTACCGAGTCAAAGTCAAAAAGCTAGCAATAAAAAGTAATAATACATTAGAGGCCTAACATAATTCATAAGGGCATTCTAGAAAAATTTAAATTTCTTGTGATGTGTTTTACATTTTCACTTTTGACTTTGACTCGGTAGTGTGAACGCGGCCTAACTAAAAAAAATATAAAAGTGAGTACACAGATGTTGGAGGCACAACGTCTCACGACTCATTTCAAGTATATTCCCCTAGAATTATACTCCACTGAGAAAACTGGTAACTGGTAACAAAAAAAAAACAAAAAAAAAACAAAAAAAAACAAAAAAAAACTGGTAACGTTTAACTACCAAGTAGAGACCATCCCTGGCTAATCCCTTTAAACGCATTTGTGCGAAAAATATCCTGGCCCCGCCTGCAGGGGTAGAACCCACGACCTCCGGAGAAAGTGAATTCAAGGCAATGGATTTAACCGCTACGCGAGCGCGAGGGTGGGGCTTGAATAATGGCTGGGGGAAAACTGAATAAGCGTGTTGTATTAGAATACGATCCCTAAAAATGGCTCTCACCGCATGCAATGCTGCCATTACGTTCAATATGCTCAAATTGACAATAAACACAATATTGCAATGTTCTAGAGTTAAAACAGTATACGGAAATAAAAACCTTCAGCAAATAAAACTGTAATAATCACTTCTGACTTATCGTTCAGCAAATTTACCTACTGTAATATAATACCTCGGCCTGCGGCCTCGGTAATTATACAGGTGAATTTGCTTCTGGAACGGCATCAGTGATTACTCAGTTTTATTCGCTTCAGGTAATATAACTATTGTATATTTATCAATTTTATTCAGAACGAGAAATTGACTATTTGAATGTCGACGATATTCGAAGTCATAACCAAGCGAAACAGCATTTAAAACGCGAATTACTCAATGAGAGACGTCGTTTCTTCTCTTTTATAAAACCTCGAGCGCTTATTAAACGGATCGCCCAATACGTAGCGCGGGTTGATACTGAAGCTGACGTTCGGTTTCCGTCGCCTACGGTGAGCGAACTGGAGGCCGCGAGGACGTTGCGAGAGCGGGAGCTCGGAACGGAGTTCCAACACCCGGAACCGGAACTATTCTACTACCCGTCCGAGCCGGGGCTCTACAACCACAAGGACGTTAACATCGCCGATATGTGGCTCGCAACGAGCATCGCGCTCGCTAAAACCCTGGAGAAACAACTCGGGAACGATGGGCCCCCGTCCCCGATCCAGCCTCACCCTGCAGGTGACAACGGGCAGTATTTACCGCCGCCTCCCGAGCAGTTCGTGCAGCATGTAGGACCTTCTACCTACATCCTTCCAAAGCGTTCGCAACTCCCAGGCGAAATCTCTGAAAAAATTAAAGAAGGGGAGACAAACAGAAGGCGGGTAGGGGAGGGGGGTCTCTTGACGCAAAAGTATGTAATAATAATCATATATATTTACTGTATATCGCCGCCGGGGAAATAACCTCGCCACGCCAGGGGAACATCTAAGCAAGTAATAGCAATTTCCGCAAATTAAATAAAGTTATACTGGAAATACAAGGTATTGACTTCCGTTTATTGTTTTTGTTACAATATCATTGTCGGGCGAGCCACGAAGTGAGCGAAGCCTTAGCATATGGGTGCCATTAACGAGTTGTCTGTCGTCGTCGTCGTCTGTCGTCGTAAATTTTTGATCGCTAATAACTCTGTTATTCCTTGATGAAATTAAACCAAACTTGGTACGTATGTAGTCCGGCAAAAGTTTAGAAAGAATCGAAAGTTTGGTAACAAACGAACGAACGCAACGAGTTTCCAGTGGATACGAGTATCCATCTGCCATCATTGCTATCATTGAGTCTAATAATATCATTGACGGACGAGCTAAAGCTTCGGAGGAGTTTACATGATATACACATAAATACATACATAATACTTTTACAGTAATAAGCCCTAAACGCTCTTCTAATAAAAATACAGATAATAATTTATTGAATTCTGTTTTTTATTGAAGAATTATTGGCAACTGTTCTGCAAGAAGAACACAAATTTAAACATTTGGAAACCAATACGTAACAATTGAATAGAATTGCGTCAATAGTTCCCCCTGTCTCACATAACAGACGCCGTAAGAAAGGCAAGACGCCCCACGATAAAGGAGTCCAGGTAATCTCCCGCCGATCGCGTCACGGAACTCAAACCTCCCCGATTATTAAACTCGCGTCGCCTCCAGCCCCCACCACGGAACGCTCGGGTTCCGCCATCGAGGAACCGATCGCCGGAGTTCGGGAGACAGGAACCTCGGCGGTTCGGGATGGGTTCGATCTGCGGACGGACCGCGGTGTCGGCACTGCGGAGAGCTCCGACAGTGTCGGGTTGGCCAACGTGAGCGTGATGACCGAGGAGTTCGAATGGCCCTGGATGATTGAAGTTCGGAAAGAAAAGGAACAGCAACTCAACGATTATTTGGGAATAAGGTAAACTTTATAATGGATAATTATTTGCTTTCCACAACCATGTAACCTCAATATAAGTAATATAAAGTTCTAGATTACATAATGGTGTACCTAATGAATCTTGAAATAAAGCATTAGTCCCCCTATATATTTAACAAAGCAAATGAGCATTTTTACTCCTAAAAATAATGAAACTCCTTGTGGATCTGAATTATATTTTCATTTATCTGAGAGCTGCGAAATTTCCCCGTTTATTAAAAAAATATATAATATCTTTTTTTATATTTATATTATATATTTCAATCAAATTAAAATACATTCAGTTTTTGAACGCCAAAGATATGGAACATTTGCAAGTCCATCTTTTCATCAAGATCACCAAATCGCATAACAACAATGCCCCACAAACAAATGACCAATTTTGCCAAGCGGATTCATATGATTTTGTTTGTGGAGTGCCATCTTCGAGGCAACACAATTTTCGGGCGTAGCGTTTGAGGCACGATATCTATGTTTAAAAAGCGGCATTTGTAGATTACTTTATAATATAAGCTTCACACCGTACCTATGTAAAGAAAATAGAAGATACAAAAGAAAAAGAAAATATCATTCATTATATTTTATAGATACGGAATGCCATCAGATCAAAAATCGATTGGGAAGGAGAAAGAAGAAGTCGATGATTGTGAGTCAGACACGGAGGAGATCAAAAAGCCGAAAACAAGATTCGCAACTCTAAAGAGGAAATTTGGTATTGGAAAGAACACCGGTCTACGGGCCAAAAAAGGCGGGAAGTTTAAATACGAAGTCTCCAAAAACATTGCGAATTCTGGTTCCTCAGGAAAGATCTCCGTTCCCTATAAAATAAAGGGGAACAAATACAAAACGAAAAGAGATTCCCAAATGGATCTCTTACTGAGAAACACAAAACCTCTAACTAATAGTCTTAGTAATAAATATGGCGCAGTGCGAAAAGTTACTAATGGGAAGTAACCGAAATGTATATATAAATACATTATGGAGCAACACATAATTTATTGCAACAGGAAATATATACCGTATTAACTTTATGAAATGGTAACTTGGTAAACATATTACAGCCACAAGATTTGTACTGTTTTCGAATTGGATTATAGAGTATTTATATTTGGATAATATTTAGCCTATGATAAAAAAGTTGGGTCAGAGTAAAACGCGGATCCGGATCCGGATCCGAATTCTACATTTAACATTGTCCCTACGGAAGTCGATTTTTTTTACATTTTTATAACTCCCAAAAATAAAACTATAACCTGTTCTATTGACTTTAGTTAATTGTTTTGGTTAAAATAACGTGCTACTGTAACCTGCTCCTTTCCCTTAATTGATAATTTTGGAATCCGGATCCGAATCCGCGTTTTACACCTACCCAAAAAAGTTTCAAATAAAAAGTAGATACAAAATATTTTTAGATTATTATCAATTTCCTTATCCGCCCTATTATTAAATATAAAAAATATATCCTTTTTGATTTTGCTTTACTAGCCGGATTGATATATTTCGTTTTATATTTACACAATAAATACAGATTTTAATTAAGTGTCACAATTTCCTCCTGATTAACGTAGTGCTTGGGAAACCCAGCGGTACGATGTCTATTTGAGTGACAATCTCGTGCGTTACAATATCCTGCCCTTTGTGAAGGATAAGAACGACGACATTACAAATTTTGACAATTATTGTAGGGGTATTGCTATCGCAACAATTAGTAGTAAAATTCTAGAACTAATTTATCTTGACAGTTTTGGCGCAAAACTAAGCACTTCCGATTCACAATTTGGCTTCAAAAATAAGTTAGGCACATAATTACACCATGTCCCAGAATATAGTGTCGTAATTCAGTGACACGCCCCCCCCCCCCCCCCTAATTTTTTTTACAAATCTTAATGAGATTGCATGAAATTTGAAACAGAGATAGTTTCACCTCCCGACCACTGACTGGGTGGGCCAGAATTTTTATTTTTGCTTTCAATCTTTAGCTACATGCGTTTAAAAAAAGTGTCTCCAGCGATATTACACCAGATACACCGCAGTTATTCTTCAACCTTATAGTGATTTGTTGGTACTTATAGAAAGCTGACCGTACAAGGATTCCAAATATGTAACACAATTTGAATTTCGTTGAAAAATAGCGGAGATATGGGCGTTCAAATTTTGCATGGGTATGCACCGATGCGAGGCTATTTTATTCTATTTAATAAATTCATCATAATCTGGAATATTTTGTTTATTCAAATACGTAGCTGGGCAACAATGCATTACATCTTTAATCATACTATTACGTAGCTATTCATACATTTAAAAAATGTTCCAGAATATGGTTTATTTATTAATAGAATAAAATAGCCTCGCGTCGTTGCAAAACCATGCAACATTCGAACGCTCATATCTCAGCTATTTTTCAACGAAATTCAAATTGTGTTACATATTTGGAAGCCTTACATGACCAGCTTTCCATTGGTACCAACAAACAGCTATAAGGTAGAAGAATAACTGCGGTGTAACTGGTGTAATATCGCTGGAGACACTTTTTTTAAACGTTTGTAGCTAAAGCTTGAAAGCAAAAATAAAAATTCTGGCTCACCCAGTCAGTGGTCGGGAGGTGAAACCTTCTATGTTTTAAATTTCATGCAATCTCATTAAGATTTGTAGAAAAATTAGGGGGGGGGGGGGGGGGGGGGGGGGGCGTGTCACTGAATTACGACACTATATTCTGGGACATGGGCATGGGTGTATGGGCATACAATTTAAAAGAAACCATACAGTACTACACAATTTCCTTAACGACAGGCCAGTTGTTTACATTTGTGCTATTGATTCCCCAAAAGCCTTTTCTCAAGTAATGGTATCGCCATTTCTCAGGTAATGGTATCGCCTTTTCTCAGGTAATGGTATCGCTTTCGAACTCTTACTGTATCATGGGGTAGGTGTACTTCTGGTAGTTTTATAGTTACAAATGGGACAAAACAATGAGGTGGCAAGTTTTATGTGTGAATGACCCAGAATACCTGACCTGATCTGATCGGTTGATGGGCTGCATCTACAGTAGGTCCCTTAACAGGCAGTACTCTGATAAATCTGAAGGAGCTTTTCAATAAACAGGTTGATGCTATTTAACTATGCTGACGATAGCAGGCAATCAGCCCAGGCATGGCAATCAATAAACCTGCATCTTATAGGGAGGAAAATCCAACCAACCACCTTTTTACATAATTGTTTTTATTATTTAATCTTTATTGTAGATTTTTATCAAGATTCCAAATTTGAAAACCGTTTATCAAGATCTATCTTACTTTGAGATATGGCTGTCTGTCCGTGTGACTAAGTAACTAAACTTTTAGCTAGATGGCGTACCAATTTTTGTGCGGGAATGTTCAAACTTTTAATGTAATTATCTCAGAATGAGATTTTTCATTTTTAAACACTACTCATCCGCCATTTTCAACCAAATCTCATTATTATCTGTAGATGTATCTATATTTAGTATTCCATGGGGTACCCCCCCTTAATGAAGACAAAAGAAAATGGCTCCAGAAAGAACTTATAACTAATGGCCATTTTTTTAAATTAAACAGCAGCTTATTTTTGACAAAAAATTCGCGAGTTTTAACTATATTGACATTCCGCAGAATTATTTATTGCTCAACGGATTTTACGAGGAAGTCCATTTTATACACTTACTGCAACTAGGCCTACAGTAGTACACTCCACTACAGTACACAACAATACACTGCAGTGGGCATAACATTAATTTATAGGATACAACAATTTTACAGAATTCCTAACGAAACGCTTTTGGGGAAATGTAACAGATTGTCAGAATTCTACAGTACAAATAAGTATTTAAGTGAACTGTATTGTGTATACCGTTCTTAACATTACCATCCTTCGCTGGAAATCGTAATATCTACCCAGACTACTAGACTACTTCTACTACTAAAGAAGGTCGAGCGACCTCGGACAGTGGAAATGAGATCCACCCAATCGGGAAGATTGGCGTAATTTCGTTTCTCTCAAGTCCAGTATCCCTTTCAAGTTGGCCTGCAGTATATACTGTAGGCCTACTGTATGTCATAACCGGTCGTCCAGAGCTACAGCTTGCTTGAGCTTGGTTTGTCAGAAAATTAGATCTGGTATGTCCTCATGTTTACTTCTCTAAGCGTTTACGGAGAGTGGTTGCATGTGTTGTCTATAGCTGATGTTTAGGGCTGCCCTTCGTAGTCTCGTGTAACAACCATCAATTCGTTGTTCAATTGATTTAGTCAGTGTCCAGGTCTCACACCGATATAAAAGTACACTTTCCACTGTGGCTCGAAAGAACTTAGTCTTCAGGTGCCTGGAAAGGTCTGATTTACAGATGGTATCCATTTTTCATAGAGCTACCCAAGCCTTTGCTTTCCTAACTTCTATGTCTTTTTTGCTACTCTCTATCCATGATCCAAGGTACTGGAAGTCGTCGACCTTCCTTAGTTGATTATTATCAATGGTTGTCAAGTTTCCATCAACATTAAAGGTCATGAATTCGGTCTTAGTTGCCTTTATATGCAATCCAACCTCCTTAGCAGCCCTCTCCACTTTATTTAGTAGAAGCTGTGCATCTGCTAGCGTATTAGAGAGCAGGGCGATGTCATCCGCAAAGTCGGCGTCTGTGACTGTAGTTGCCGGATATCTGCTAGTTCTGCGATCTTTTAATCTGAATCCCAGATCTTCCCCCTTTGTGGCCGTCCGCCCGCGTATTGCGTAGGCCCCTAATTCAGTACAATTACGACTAGTAATGGCACCAATGTGTCACCTTGCAGTCACCAGCCAGGATTAAGAAGAACTCATTATTTTTCAGAAGAACTCTTGTGCCAGCGACAATTACTTCTGGTATTAGGCCTACGTAAGCTCTTAGGATTTCCAGAATTTTAAATCTATGGATGGAGTCGAATACTTTCTTGAAGTCCACAAATGTCAGGATGGCGGGGAGAATATTTGACAATTCCGTCTATCAGTTTCCGTATCGCAAGTATCTGAGCTATTGTTGATCTATTTGGTCGAAATCCGTTTTGGCTCTTACGCAGTAGTTTCTCTATGTGAGGCCTAATCCTATATAGAATCATTTTATTGTATATTTTGGCAGCCACCACAAGCAGACAGATCCCACGATAGTTTGTTGGTATACCGAGGTCTCCTTTCTTGGGGAGAGGCTTTAGTTGACTTTTATTCCAAATTGGCGGTGGCTTTTCGGTGTCCATATACAGTAGTAGCCTACTAATGTGAACATTCAGTGTCCATCCATGTATGAAATGGACTCTTTTCGTGCCCATGTATGAATTGGAACCTTTTAGTGCCCAAGTATGAGTTGGAACCTTTTAGTGCCCATGTATGAATTGGAACATTTTAATGCCCATGTATGAATTGGAACCTTTTAGTGCTCTAATGTAAACTTTTCGTGCCAATGTATGAATTGGAACCTTTTAGTGCTCATGTATGAATTGGAACCTATTAGTGCTCTAATGTAAACTTTTAGTCCCCATGTATGAATTGGAAACTTTTAGTGCCAATGTAAACTTTTAGTGCCTTTGTATGAATTTGAACCTTTTAGTGGCCATGTATGAATTGGAACATTTTAGTGCCCATGTATGAATTGGGACCTTTTAGTGCTCTAATGTAAACTTTTCGTGCCCATGTATGAATTGGAACCTTTTAGTGCTCTAATGTAAACTTTTAGTCCCCATGTATGAATTGGAAACTTTTAGTGCCAATGTAAACTTTTAGTGCCTTTGTATGAATTGGAACATTTTAGTGCCCATGTATGAATTGGAACCTTTTAGTGCTCTAATGTAAACTTTTCGTGCCCATGTATGAATTGGAAACTTTTAGTGCCAATGTAAACTTTTAGTGCCTTTGTATGAATTTGAACCTTTTAGTGCCAATGTGAACTTTTAGTGCCCATGTATGAATAGGAAACTTTTAGTGCCAATGTAAACTTTTAGTGCCTTTGTATGAATTTGAACCTTTTAGTGGCCATGTATGAATGTGAACCTTTTAGTGCCCATGTATGAATTGGAACCTTTTAGTGCCAATGTGAACTTTTGTGCCTATGTATGAATAGGAAACTTTTAGTGCCAATGTAAACTTTTAGCGCCTTTGTATGAATTTGAACCTTTTAGTGGCCATGTATGGATTGGAACATTTTAGTGCCCATGTATGAATTGGGACCTTTTAGTGCCAATGTAAACTTTTAGTGCCTTTGTATGAATTTGAACATTTTAGTGCCAATGTGAACTTTTAGTGCCCATGTATGAATGGGAAACTTTTAGTGCCAATGTAAACTTTTAGTGCCTTTGTATGACTTTGAACCTTTTAGTGGCCATGCATGAATGTGAACCTTTTAGTGCCAATGTAAACTTTTAGAGCCTTTGTATGAATTTGAACCTTTTAGTGCCAATGTGAACTTTTAGTGCCCATGTATGAATGGGAAACTTTTAGTGCCAATGTAAACTTTTAGTGCCTTTGTATGAATTTGAACCTTTTAGTGGCCATGTATGAATGTGAACCTTTTAGTGCCAATGTGAACTTTTAGTGCCCATGTATGAATGGGAAACTTTTAGTGCCAATGTAAACTTTTAGTGCCTTTGTATGAATTTGAACCTTTTAGTGGCCATGTATGAATGTGAACCTTTTAGTGCCAATGTGAACTTTTAGTGCCCATGTATGAATGGGAAACTTTTAGTGCCAATGTAAACTTTTAGTGCCTTTGTATGAATTTGAACCTTTTAGTGGCCATGTATGAATTTGAACCTTTTAGTGCCAATGTG
The DNA here is from genome assembly GCA_032718475.1 of Nemertoderma westbladi. Taxonomy (NCBI): domain Eukaryota; kingdom Metazoa; phylum Xenacoelomorpha; order Nemertodermatida; family Nemertodermatidae; genus Nemertoderma; species Nemertoderma westbladi. The sequence continues at coordinate 4,187 of JAUCBJ010004864.1, read as the reverse complement.
AACTTTTAGTGCCCATGTATGAATGGGAAACTTTTAGTGCCAATGTAAACTTTTAGTGCCTTTGTATGAATTTGAACCTTTTAGTGGCCATGTATGAATTGGAACATTTTAGTGCCCATGTATGAATTGGGACCTTTTAGTGCCAATGTAAACTTTTAGTGCCAATGTAAACTTTTAGTGCCTTTGTATGAATTTGAACCTTTTAGTGGCCATGTATGAATGTGAACCTTTTAGTGCCAATGTGAACTTTTAGTGCCCATGTATGAATGGGAAACTTTTAGTGCCAATGTAAACTTTTAGTGCCTTTGTATGAATGTGAACCTTTTAGTGGCCATGTATGAATTTGAACCTTTTAGTGCCAATGTGAACTTTTAGTGCCTATGTATGAATTGGGACCTTTTAGTGCCAATGTAAACTTTTAGTGCCTTTGTATGAATTTGACCCTTTTAGTGGCCATGTATGAATCTGAACCTTTTAGTGCCCATGTATGAATTTGAACCTTTTAGTGCCAATGTGAACTTTTGTGCCCATGTATGAATAGGAAACTTTTAGTGCCAATGTAAACTTTTAGTGCCTTTGTATGAATTTGAACCTTTTAGTGGCCATGTATGAATTGGAACATTTTAGTGCCCATGTATGAATTGGGACCTTTTAGTGCCAATGTAAACTTTTAGTGCCTTTGTATGAATTTGAACCTTTTAGTGCCAATGTGAACTTATAGTGCCCATGTATGAATGGGAAACTTTTAGTGCCAATGTAAACTTTTAGTGCCTTTGTATGAATTTGAACCTTTTAGTGGCCATGTATGAATTGGAACATTTTAGTGCCCATGTATGAATTGGGACCTTTTAGAGCCAATGTAAACTTTTAGTGCCTTTGTATGAATTTGAACCTTTTAGTGCCAATGTGAACTTTTGTGCCCATGTATGAATAGGAAACTTTTAGTGCCAATGTAAACTTTTAGTGCCTTTGTATGAATTTGAACCTTTTAGTGGCCATGTATGAATTGGAACATTTTAGTGCCCATGTATGAATTGGGACCTTTTAGTGCCAATGTAAACTTTTAGTGCCTTTGTATGAATTTGAACCTTTTAGTGGCCATGTATGAATTGGAACATTTTAGTGCCCATGTATGAATTGGGACCTTTTAGTGCCAATGTAAACTTTTAGTGCCAATGTAAACTTTTAGTGCCTTTGTATGAATTTGAACCTTTTAGTGGCCATGTATGAATGTGAACCTTTTAGTGCCCATGTATGAATTGGAACCTTTTAGTGCCAATGTGAACTTTTGTGCCCATGTATGAATAGGAAACTTTTAGTGCCAATGTAAACTTTTAGTGCCTTTGTATGAATTTGAACCTTTTAGTGGCCATGTATGAATTGGAACATTTTAGTGCCCATGTATGAATTGGGACCTTTTAGTGCCAATGTAAACTTTTAGTGCCTTTGTATGAATTTGAACCTTTTAGTGCCAATGTGAACTTTTAGTGCCCATGTATGAATAGGAAACTTTTAGTGCCCATGTAAACTTTTAGTGCCTTTGTATGAATTTGAACCTTTTAGTGCCAATGTGAACTTTTAGTGCCTTTGTATGAATTGGGACCTTTTAGTGCCAATGTAAACTTTTAGTGCCTTTGTATGAATTTGAACCTTTTAGTGCCAATATAAACTTTTAGTGCCTTTGTATGAATTGTACGGAGCCCCTAAAGGGACATTTGTGAAGATATATTTTTTTTTAGTACCACGTTCGCACGTGATACTAACACGTTCGAACGTGTTAGGTAACACGTGCGAACGTGTTAGTATCACGTGCGAACGTGTTAGTATCATGCGCGAACGTGTTAGTATCACGTGCGAACGTGTTAGGTAACACGTTCGTACGTGTTACTAAAAAAAAATATATCTCTTCACAAATGTCCCTTTAGGGGCTCCGAATTGGGACCTTTTAGTGCCAATGTAAACTTTTAGCGCCTTTGTATGAATTGGGACCTTTTAGTGCCCATGTATGAATAGGAAACTTTTAGTGCCAATGTAAACTTTTAGTGCCTTTGTATGAATTTGAACCTTTTAGTGGCCATGTATAAATTGGAACATTTTAGTGCCCATGTATGAATTGGGACCTTTTAGTGCCAATGTAAACTTTTAGTGCCTTTGTATGAATTTGAACCTTTTAGTGCCAATGTGAACTTTTAGTGCCCATGAATGAATAGGAAACTTTTAGTGCCAATGTAAACTTTTAGTGCCTTTGTATGAATTGGGACCTTTTAGTGCCAATGTAAACTTTTAGTGCCTTTGTATGAATTGGGACCTTTTAGTGCCAATCTAAACTTTTAGTGCCTTTGTATGAATTTGAACCTTTTAGTGCTCTAATGTAAACATTTAGTGCCTTTGTATGAATTTGAACCTTTTAGTGCCAATGTGAACTTTTAGTGCCCATGTATGAATTGGAACCTTTTAGTGCCCATGTATAAATGTGAACCTTTTAGTGCCCATGTATGAATTGGAACCTTTTAGTGCCGATGTGAACTCAACGCTTCAGTGCCGTCGCTATTTGGTTACAGTAGCCTACCTGTATCATAATAAACTACAGTATGGACACGCTTCAGATTTTGTTACTTATATTTTCTATTCACAATCTATTCCACACAATATTTTCAACCGAGGTAAGTAGTAAGGCATTTGAATTATACTATATATACTGTAATTATACACAGCTAAAGGATAGGTTGCCTCTCTGAGTAGGCTTATACTATCGCCGTGGCCTTGGGGCTGAAGGGGAGTGTGGGGGGGGGGGGGGTATGCACGCACGCACCCACATCCATACTACTGTATACTGTACGTACAATTGTATGCTACTGTATGATAACTTTAATACCCATTCTAAAGTATTAATTTAATTTTTTATTTTAAAGGATATCAGGACTCCTCTGCAGGATTTATTTTACGAATTAACATTCATGGAAGACTACGAGTGTAATAATGATAATAATACATGCTTACTAGATCGACTTTATAATAAAACTAATTTGAATTATTTACATGACATGGTGGCCCTATTTAGAGAACGCCATCGGCCCTGTTCCAGACCAGGGGGAGAATATATTCAGAAAGCAGAAAGTAACAGATATTACGGCCTGAAAGGCAAGGTAATGTGTGAGCAAAACAGCGGCGGAAAGTGGTTGCTGATTCAACGACGACAAGAAAAGGGGAGAGATTGGATGGAGTGGAATACCTTAGGGCAAGGAGATGAAGCTCAGAAAAAACTGAGGGATAATTATTTGTTGAAGAATATCGATTTTTATCGCAATTGGGTTAACTACACCATCGGGTTTGGCGATATCGACGAAGGCAGTTTCTGGCTCGGATTGGAGTCAATAAGTAAGCTCAGCAGAGGTGGGGTTCAATTGCGGATAGATTTAACTTGGTCCTCTGAAGATAATGAAATTGAAAGAGATCCATATAATACTATTCAAGGTTATGGTATATATCATAATTTCAGCCTAGGCAATGCTGCTACAAATTATGCTCTCCAAGCAGATAATTTTATTGGGGATATAGGGGATAGTATAAATTATAAAGGTCACAATGGGTACGATTTGTTTGGAGATAACAGCCTCGCCGATGTGAACGGATATCCATTCTCAACATTCGACAACGATAACGACCAATGTATTTCCAATGCCGATGAATGTCATAGACATCGCGAATGTGTACCTTTGGGATGTAACTGCGCTTTGAGACACGTTGGTGGATGGTGGTACCGCGGATGTACTTTGGCAAACCTCAACACTGGTTATCTCTGCCCTTCAGACGACCTTGCATGGTGCATGCGTATGGAAATTGATGCAAACCACTCGATCTCTGCAAGGGTAACCGGACCTTATTGGGGTTCATGGAAAAGTCCAAAATTTCCACTGATAATCATAGAGATGAAAATCTGGATGGCTGACAATGATGATTAATATAATTGGTAAGGTAAGTTAAGGACAATCATTCCATTATAACCTCGATTCTTGTAATAAAATCAAGTAATAAGATCATGAATGCATACATAATTTGTAAGGACCTCACATAACACAAGAAACCAAAAGTAGTTAATTGCTTCCTACTGTAGCTGTTATTCATAACATACTGTACAGTGGCTATACAGTACAACATAGTAATATACAAGCAAAAGTGGATCCATT
>JAUCBJ010004863.1:0-18808 GCA_032718475.1 Nemertoderma westbladi | reverse complement strand
GAAGACTGAGTGAACTGATTTAAGGGATGTGGTAACAGACCGCATCCGATCGATCTATTCTTTTTTGTGTTGTTGAGAGAGCGAGATTTTGTCAATTTCAGCTTATAAGAAGAGACTCAACGTCGGATATTTCATCCACCAGCCTCTATATACTGTATGTCTGGCGGAACACTGTCCACAATAAAACTCTACTTTAGTGAAGTCAATGGACGATTTAGCAATACAGATAACGGCGGTATTGCATTTCTTACCGGAGCAGCTAACCTTGATTTCTTCAGGGCTAGAACTGGCCACTTGTTGTGCTGCCACTTTCGCCTGATTCTTCGTCGAATTCTTAGTCACTGTCGCAACTGGAGCTTTTATAGAACGTTTGTGAATTACGTAAGATGACATTATTTTGCATTAATTTATTTGATAATATTATGGTGATTTAGGCGTCATATTTTTATGTTAATATTGTTGATTATTTAGTTGAATTATTTCCATAAAGTATCTTACATTGATTTGTTGTATTTATTTGTTCTTAAGTTATGTATTTTATAGAATATGCATTTATTGTGGAGTATTTGTTTAATGTTTGGTGAGTTTCTGGTGGTATTTGGCAGTAATATTATTGCTTGGTGTAGGCTTGCTTGCCTTCGTAATTATTGCGTTAATTGAGTATGAAACTTGAAACTTGAAATTATATTTACCAAAAAAAAACCAAATAAACAACAAATAACAATAATAAACAATAACACAACATTCCAATATAAATAAAGCAATTTATTGTTATTTATATTTATATTTTTATATTTATTGTTTATTGTATAGATTGTTTTGTGTTGTAGTTACATTGAATTTAATCATTATTAGCTTCCGTTGGTTGTAGGAATAATCTGGGGGCCAATATTTTTCCTTTTAGGGTAGTTCCTTTTGGGAGTGGGGTGGGTATATTGGATTGCCTTTGTGGGATGTTTACTTCACCTATTGTTGTAACTGTAGCTCTTTTATGTGGATAGATACACTCAGTTGTGTTGCTCTATTGTCGTAAAGGTCAAACTGGTTATAGCCAGCCTGAATGTTTGTAGAAATAACAGTGCAGTTTGCTGCTAGTTTTAATTAACATACACACTGGCGCCTCTGTAGTCCCCACATCCCCAACCCAACCAAAGTGTGGCTCTATAAACCTTACCCTTCCCCCCCAACAACCCCCACAAAGAATCATCTTAGTTCACACCCCGCGATGTCGCAGGTTGTTGGCGTGTTTTAGCGCGCACAGTCACCGGATCTCTTTTAGACCCGAGGCTCGTACGCATTCTGTTCACGCTTGAATTTGAGTCTTTGTCAGACATAATCTTTACTAAACTTTTAAACGGCTGGAAAACTTATTGTTAATTGTACAAAAACCCAATTCGTTAATTAAAAGCTATGCAGCAAAGTATTCCACCAACAGTACGGTCGGTATACGGTACGTTACCAGTAGGCCTACGTGTGCTACCACCACTGTATAGCACTAGTGTAAAGCCACCAGGGCAAACAGTGTAAAGTACAAATAAAATCAAATAAAAAGGTTAAAAACAAATAAAAAGTAGACTGCGACCAGTACCATAACCACAAACGGGTACCATTATGTATTTATTCGAAACAGCAGTAGCAGCACTTCAGTTATGTGAATGTCAATGATCCTTTAGTACAATTATGATAATAATATAATATAATGATAACGTTGATTACGTATTCCAAGAGGACGGGGCTCCCTCCGCCTGAGTCCGCCACACTGGGGTCTATCAGTCTGTGCCTTGTCAGTCGTGATGGCCCAATACACTGGCCGGCTAGGTCTCCTGACCTAACCCCCTGTGGTTTCTTCCTGTGGAGCTATTTTAAGAATATCGTGTATTCTCACACATTAACCAGCATTGAGCTGATCAAAGATGCGATTGAAGAGGCCTTCGCCACTATTCCCTCTCGTATTTATTGCTCATACAGTAGTAGCTATCCATTAACATAGAGTAATTTAATTAATTCCATGATTTAATTAACTAAAAGTACTAAAAAAGTACTTTTAATTCGACGACAAAATGTCAGACAGACGTGAATTATTCTTGAAATCATCATTCATTTTATATTATTAGTTAGTGCGTCCTCTGGCGATTATATTACTGTATACTTTGTTTATTTATTACACGCCGCTGACACCAGCAAAGGTAAACAATTTAACCATACTCAATCAAAAGTAGGTTACGTATAAACAATCAAACGAGGTGGCTTAATACTCATTCCTTGGAGACTTTACCGCAATAGGCAAAACCAAATAATATAAATGCTACCATGTCTAGCCGAGGTTAATAAATCTTTTATTAGTAAAAGATTGAAGTTGAAAGTAAAAAGGTTAAAAAGCAAGACTGTCAATGTACAGTATACCCCCGTGAAGTTTGAAGATAGTACTGTACTGTAACGATTCGTTTGCATCAGCAGGAACTAAAGAAGCGGGAAATGTCTTCATGGCCCGTTGTATTACATATACTAACTAAGTCGCTAGGCGGGCAGTAATATCTCGCGGGCACTAATGTCTCGCGGGCACTAACGTCCCGTGGGCACCAATGTCTGACGGGCACTAAAGTCTTATGGTACATTGGTGCCTGCAACAATGCAAATTAAGTGACCTCGGGCACTAAAGGTACTGAGACATTAGTGCCCGTGGGCACTAACGTCCCAAGACCATCCTGCACTCATTATCTTCCTATGGGTAATAATGTTGTCAATATTGATTATATTACCGGTTGGCACTTTATATTATAATATTATTAATTATCTATATTACATTACTTTGTACATTGTGTAAGTACATCTCACATATATCTGGTGTAAGAAATTAAATTAAATTTAAATAATTAATATACGAATATTTTACACAATAAGTTATTTGGCTCAAGCCGAGCTCAAGACGTTATTCCCTTATCACAAGAATCCCTTAACAAAATCATGCGCAAGTCGCACGACTTACTAACTCTTGACACAAAACTGTTGATAAAACTTTCAATGTAGGCACACGCTAAGCTCCACGTGGTTGACGAAGTTCCACAATAATATCTCTAAGTCTGAAATTTGTTGTTATCAATATTTCACGGATTATATGTTAACGGGAAAATGTTCATTGCCGAAGTAACAAAGTTTGGTACGTAAGCCTACTGTAAACGAATTTGTTAAAGTTTGTAATACTATGTTTTTTTTTATTGAACAATTGATTTTGGTCTGTCTAGTTCTGGAACAATCCACCAACTATAATAGTCGCTGCGAGGCCTCCTACAAGTAGGCCACTCAATGGGATGGAAGACGACCCTCTAGATCCAATAGTGGTGATCGTAGGAACTGCCGTTGTCGAGGCTAGGCCTACTGTTGTTGCCTTAAATTCCCGTGGGTCATTCTCCCAATCTGTGTCACAGTAACCCGCACAACATTCCATTTGACATATTGTGTTGACGGTTTCCATTCGTGTTTGCAACAACGTTGTGAGGAGGTCGATACCGTTGTTGCCCAACTCACCATTGTGCCATTTTTCCGTGCAGACAGCTTCTGTTTTCTTCTTCTTTTCGCATTCGGTTGTATTCCGACATTCAACCCAAAGAATTTCAAAAGTAACGTGTTTCCCGTCAAGAGGGAAATCAGCAGTAGCTTTTGAGACACCGTAGTACAGGAGAGACAGCTGGTGGCACGTTTGGCAACCACCCACTGATACCGTTGCTCTTGTGACGTCTAATTGATCTTTTATTCCGGGATCAGCCACTTGAACGGATTCTTTTATATACTTTTCGATGAGGGTTTGAGATTCATCATCTTCGGCATATACGTTGATGTTGTTACCGGTTTCGCATGTCACCCCTGCATTTGCCCTTATCTGAGTTGACACAATGAGCGCATAAAGTATTATTGGAATATTTGAAATGACCTTCATCTTGGGCGTGGTTGTGACTTCTTTTGTGCCCCAAACGTTAAATAAAAACTGTAAATATTAGTAGGTGCCCTAGGCGTAAAGTCATTAAGAAAAGTTTATGAAAAACTTTTTTTTCTATTTTTATGTACATTCCTTATCTAAATAAATAAAGGTGAATGTTAGTGTGCACTTTATTTACATACCTAGGCCTACATATATCGGCTATCGGCCTTTGTTATTATGGTATGGCAATGATTTGGCGGCTCTTCCATGACATACAGTAGGCCTACTGTACGACTTCGGCCTGTATTCACACTACTGTACAGTATATCCTTAGGATGCATCGCTGGTTGATCCTGAAACACAACACCGCCACATTATGTTTTGATTTTGATCAGCCCTGTACATCTCCCATTCATCTGCATTATCAAGAATAGGAATAGGAATGTGAATGGCTGAATGGTTGAATGGCTCTCATCAACCGGTTGCAATACATGTTGCCTGTTTCTTCTCCATTTGGAACAATTTATCGACGCCATAGCTCTTAGTTAATCGGTCGTTAGCTGATCACGGATTGCAACCATCTACTCTACTGTACTACAGTAGTCTCCATATGTTATCTTACAGTATATTTCGTTCATTACTGTACTTACCTACCGTTAAGGTTTTTTGTTACATAACCAAATCATTTTTTGCCTATCTTTCCTAAGAATTTCTGATTAGGCCTAATACGGGCAATTTTGCTGAGAGGCAGGGCGCTTCCTTGGGCAAAGATTAAAATACCGTAAGCGAACAAAGCTTATTTATTATTGTTGCTACTGTATTATTATATTGCTACAGTAATATCGCTTATATTTACGTAAAAATTATAATGTGATAAGATTTAATGTGCACGAATTTTCCACAAAGTGTAATATACCCATTCAATAGAACCCAAAAGATACATACAGGCATATTGATTTGTCAGCTCGCAAACGTTGTTGGAATGTTGGATCTCAGAGTTGAATCCCGTAGTAATGAGTAGTTAAGTGTTGCATTATCGATCGGTACTTGTATCTTATGATGTTTCTAGCTACTGTTTATAACGATGAACAGGATGGTGGAGCGAATATGTAATATAATGTACAGTACGGTACAGTTATGGTAGAACGTGGTGTGATGGTGAACGGTCATTTTCTTCTCGGTCACCCACCCCCACCCCCCTTCCGTCAGTACAGTATTACAGTTAAATTGTATTACAGTTAAATTTAAACTATATTTTATATTTTACTGGAACATTCAAATATACTTTTATAGTTACATTACGATACTTTAAATGGAAGGCCGGTATCTCAGTTATTTGAGCGCCGGGCCTACAATCTATCGGTTGTACAGTAGGTTCAGAATTTCTTCCACTTGGGTCGATAAAATGAGGTACAGTTGAATTACTTGGAGCAGAATTTGGGATAGGATTAGGATTAACGCCCACCGCATCCCTACCCTCGGGTAGCAGCTATCAATAGAGGATCCTTATAGTAGGCCCTACCTACAGTCAGCATCAACTGGCTGTTTTTTCTAATTATTTTCTCACCAAAACAATAAACGCAATCATTACCATTTGAGGAAATGGAAAAGTTAGACAGACAGGATTTTATAACCAAAACAGTAAATGTTAGGCTATCATCATCAATTAATAAGGGAAAGGAACTGGCTACAGAGAGAGACTTTTCTAGCAAAAACAATACACCGTATCATAAATCTATACTAATTGAGAAAATTAACAATCTAACCTAAACAATAAGTAATTGAAGGAAAGGAACAGGTAACAGAGAAACGCTTTTCTAACCAAAACAATAAATTCAAGCACTACACCATTACCAAATAAAGGAGAGATGCTGGTTTTTCAGACAGGATTTTCTAACCGAAACAATATACGCTGGCTATCATTATCAATTGAGGGAAAAGAACAGGTTATAGATACATACTGTACTTTTCTGCCCAAAACAAACGATGGTTATTAGGAAGCTCCAGTAAATATGAGTTCTCCTGGGAAAAATGTAGAATAGGAATATGTGAAATCAATGATTTATATTCAATATTCTTCTATCGTATCATGACCTACTATAGATATCAATAGTAGGTCATGATCCTATCTCCCAGTGTTCCTAATTTTGAGCATATAAACAATGAGCATTGTTTAATTATTCAAGTTGAGGAATATTAATTTCGGCTTATATATTTTTTAATTTTTATTAGGAACCGAAGGTTACTTTCTGTAAGAATTTGATGTAATAATAGTAATAGTAATAGTAATAATAGTAATATTTTGAAGCGAAATAACATAAAAGCGGCTCTAACGATTTCGTTAAAATTTTGCATGACGCATTTTTTTGATGATCACTATCGATTCCAGCTGGTCCCATGTCTGTCCATAGAATGTTGGTTCGAAAAATAGACATAAACGAAAAAACGCCATAGGCGCAATGATAAAACACCAGCTGGAGCACATGAAAAATGTATAGAGAGGGCCTAGTGATTCTATTCAATAGAGAAGGGGCCAACTAACAAGGATGTACTTTCTGTGCCAAGTTTTTATTTAATTAATCACTCTTTCAACCCAGACTATAAGCAAACATTAACTTGGTTAGTTTGTAATCTATTATCCCATCAGCTGAATAACTCTCCCCAGTGCTTTCTATGGGAATATCTACAAGGTGACTGACTCACTGCGTGCGCTATGTTAGGTGGTGGGTCAGTGGAATGAATTTTAGTTACACACATAGGATGCTTCTGATGAGTGTTGGTTACTAATGGTACTATACTCAGCTAATAATAATAATTGATGTATTTAAAAATCCGAGAGGGAGGGAGTTAATGACTTGCTTGGCAAACATTAATTATATTAATCTGTCAAACCAGAGGGAATACAGAGTGAAATCTACCTGTCTCTGTATAACATTTTACCCAGCTGATAGCTCCTTTAATCCAACACAAACTGTTGCCCTGGATTCAATGAATGCGAATGTCTATTACAGTAGGTTCCTAGGAAAAGCTGGCCATCTGAATGACTTTTTAGTTATAGAGTGTACACGAGTGAGGCCTTCGTGCAGCAGAAGCTGCAGCGGCAACCCATCTCAGCTAATAAATATAATTATACTATGGCTCGTTATATATTCTGATATTGGCTTCCGACACACACACTGAAACCTACACCTATGTTCACTGATGACTCGCAGTTCTAACTCGCCATATACTGTATGTACTGTTAACTGTAGGGTACTATTAATAAACTATACTAATAGTGGCAATGTTCAATTAAAATTAGAGTTTGGAGGTATAATTATGTTTTTGCAATATTAATACTATGAGTGGTGTTTTGTATCAGATATAATTTTGATGTAGACAGGAGATGGTGTCCTAACTGCTTTAATAATTATTAGGAACAGATTATGAGAATATTACAATTGTTTGCTAACTAACTTTGTTCACTACCTTGGTGCAATTTTTTATTCTAAATGCTGAACATGTGCAACTTACAATATTAGTATAGGTAGTGCTGGCTGATACTGGGTGCTCATATTTGCAACCATTTGTAACAAATTGTAACCAGGGAAATCAATTCGTGACAAGGTGCTCATATTTTTAACCAAACACATTGATTCGTAATGCGGAAATACAGATTTGTAACCAGGTATTCAAATTCGTAATTGGAAATCCAAATTTGTAACCAGGCGCTCAGATTCGAAACTGGTTTAGAGTTGATATCCTGAAAAAAAAAGTTTGCGGCTTATGGCCTGTACAAATATTAGTTTCGGTTTGGTTTAACTTCGGTTCCTTCACGGCGTCTTGACGCCGTCTTTAATATAATATATGGTTAGGAAGATAATGGCAATAATGATGAAAATAATGATATTGGCATCATTATGCCAATTTTTATTTGTTAGACTTTCGGGACATGCAAACAATGGTGGTCAAAAACGTTACAAGTTTGATATTCCAAACCAGTCGATATTCAAATTAGATATTTCAATTATATGGAATTATTATAAATTGAAAAAAAATGCAGACAAATGACCATCTTTTAACAAATTACCCCCTTTAAAGATTGATGATCCCATTTTGGAACACAATATATCCCATTTTGGAACACTGCTGAGTGACAAAATTTGAATATCCAAAGAAATTATTGGAAAATAATTTTACGCGATGCATTAGTTTTCTATTTTTTATATTTTTTTGTATTATTTTTTGTCTAATATGTATTATAGTGTCCTGCTGTAATAAAAACCACCCTATTGTTCCCTTTTGGGAAAACTACTGTACAGTATATACTGTAGGAGCAAATTTCTGCTGTAAAGAAATACAGTAAAATTTAACGAAATACTATAACACTAGGCCTATGTATATACAGTATGTCGGACGAATACAATATGCTTTGCCAAAAAAATCTTATTATGAAATATTTTGAACCCATTTGGAAACATTGATAAAAAAAAATACTTTTATGAGATAGAAGTGTTTTAGGGTAAGTGTTTTGCGCTAACTGTATTAGGCCAACAATGAACCAGAACTCCAGTATAGCAGTGGGTCATATTGGCGCATCGGCTCTTGATGCCAGAATAGATCTAATGGAGCAAAGTAGGGCGTGTTGGGTTGGCTCGTCTGGGCTCGGGACGCGAGAATAGATCTAATGGAGCAAAGTAGGGCGTGTTGGGTTGGCCTTTTCTCGGCTCGGGACGCGAGAATAGATCTAATGGAGCAAAGTAGGGCGTGTTGGGTTGGCTCGTCTGGGCTCGGGACGCGAGAATAGATCTAATGGAGCAAAGTAGGGCGTGTTGGGTTGGCCATTTCTCGGCTCGGGACGCGAGAATAGATCTAATGGAGCAAAGTAGAGCGTATTGGGTTGGCCTTTTCTCGGCTCGGGACGCGAGAATAGATCTAATGGAGCAAAGTATGGCGTGTTGGGTTGGCTCGTCTGGGCTCGGGACGCGAGAATAGATCTAATGGAGCAAAGTAGGGCGTGTTGGTTTGGCTTGTCTGGGCTCGGGACGCGAGAATAGATCTAATGGAGCAAAGTAGGGCGTGTTGGGTTGGCTCGTCTGGGCTCGGGACGCGAGAATAGATCTAATGGAGCAAAGTAGGGCATGTTGGGTTGGCTCGTCTGGGCTCGGGACGCGAGTATAGATCTAATGGAGCAAAGTAGGGTGTATTGGGTTGGCTCGTCTGGGATCGGGACGCGAGAATAGATCTAATGGAGCAAAGTAGGGCGTGTTGGGTTGGCTCGTCTCGGCTCGGGACGCGAGAATAGATCTAATGGAGCAAAGTAGGGCGTGTTGGGTTGGCTCGTCTCGGCTCGCGGCGCGTGAATAGATCTAATGGAGCAAAGTAGGGCGTGTTGGGTTGGCTCGTCTGGGCTCGGGACGCGAGAATAGATCTAATGGAGCAAAGTAGGTCGTGTTGGGTTGGCTCGTCTCGGCTCGGGGCGCGAGAATAGATCTAATGGAGCAAAGTAGGGCGTGTTGGGTTGGCCTTTTCTCGGCTCGGGACGCGAGAATAGATCTAATGGAGCAAAGCAGGGCGTGTTGGTTTGGCTTGTCTGGGCTCGGGGCGCGAGAATAGATCTAATGGAGCAAAGTAGGGCGTGTTGGGTTGGCTCGGCTCGGGACGCGAGAATAGATCTAATGGAGCAAAGTAGGGCGTGTTGGGTTGGCTCGTCTCGGCTCTGGACGCGAGAATAGATCTAATGGAGCAAAGTAGGGCGTGTTGGGTTGGCTCCTCTGGGTTCGGGATGCGAGAATAGATCTAATGGAGCAAAGTAGGGCATGTTGGGTTGGCTCGTCTGGGCTCGGGACGCGAGTATAGATCTAATGGAGCAAAGTAGGGTGTGTTGGGTTGGCTCGTCTGGGCTCGGGACGCGAGAATAGATCTAATGGAGCAAAGTAGGGCGTGTTGGGTTGGCTCGTCTGGGCTCGGGACGCGAGGATAGATCTAATGGAGCAAAGTAGGTCGTGTTGGGTTGGCTCGTCTCGGCTCGGGGCGCGAGAATAGATCTAATGGAGCAAAGTAGGGCGTGTTGGGTTGGCTCGTCTGGGCTCGGGACGCGAGTATAGATCTAATGGAGCAAAGTAGGGCGTGTTGGGTTGGCTCGTCTGGGCTCGGGACGCGAGGATAGATCTAATGGAGCAAAGTAGGTCGTGTTGGGTTGGCTCGTCTCGGCTCGGGGCGCGAGAATAGATCTAATGGAGCAAAGTAGGGCATGTTGGGTTGGCTCGTCTGGGCTCGGGACGCGAGTATAGATCTAATGGAGCAAAGTAGGGTGTGTTGGGTTGGCTCGTCTGGGCTCGGGACGCGAGAATAGATCTAATGGAGCAAAGTAGGGCGTGTTGGGTTGGCTCGTCTGGGCTCGGGACGCGAGGATAGATCTAATGGAGCAAAGTAGGTCGTGTTGGGTTGGCTCGTCTCGGCTCGGGACGCGAGAATAGATCTAATGGAGCAAAGTAGGGCGTGTTGGTTTGGCTCGTCTGGGCTCGGGGCGCGAGAATAGATCTAATGGAGCAAAGTAGGGCGTGTTGGGTTGGCTCGTCTGGGCTCGGGACGCGAGAATAGATCTAATGGAGCAAAGTAGGGCGTGTTGGGTTGGCTCTTCTGGGCTCGGGACGCGAGGATAGATCTAATGGAGCAAAGTAGGGCGTGTTGGGTTGCTCGTCTCGGCTCGGGACGCGAGAATAGATCTAATGGAGCAAAGTAGGGCGTGTTGGGTTGGCTCGTCTGGGCTCGGGACGCGAGAATAAATCTAATGGAGCAAAGTAGGGCGTGTTGGTTTGGCTCGTCTGGGCTCGGGACGCGAGAATAGATCTAATGGTGCAAAGTAGGGCGTGTTGGTTTGGCTCGTCTGGGCTCGGGACGCGAGAATAGATCTAATGGTGCAAAGTAGGTCGTGTTGGGTTGGCTCGTCTGGGCTCGGGACGCGAGAATAGATCTAATGGTGCAAAGTAGGGCGTGTTGGTTTGGCTCGTCTGGGCTCGGGACGCGAGAATAGATCTAATGGTGCACAGTTGTACTAGTACTAGCTTGTACTACTACGATCGGCATGCTGCATTGCAGCTGCATTTTTAAGAATGCTGTGCCGGCTTGTCAACAAAATTGTACCGCCACAACTCCCTATCACCCATGAAATTTGCTAGATCATCCGCATCTTTAAGGCCAGTGTCCGTTAAGATGCGTCTCAAGAAAGTCATGGGCTGTCCACCATGCTTATTCACTCCATGAGGCTGCCAAAGTACAAGATTATGCACTGGCTGGTCCTCACGGCGAAAGCAATATCCTGCAAAGCGGAGGCGATTTTGTTCTAGTGTCAAGTTTGGGGGAACCAATGAAACACCTCCAATGTTATATAGTGTCTGGTTGGAGATCTGTGCATTGTACTTGACACAATGAACCCGGCGTAGCATTCTTGTGAATGTGCCATCCAGAGATTTGGTGTCCTCAGCAGTTAGAGCCCAGCATGGACTCCCATAGAGGAGTACTGGAACTACTGCTGCTCTAAATAATCTGACCTTAAGTTTCCGATTAATTCTCGGTGACTTCCAAATCCTGGAAAGCCTAGTCAAGGCTGCCCATGCCTTTCCCTTACGTATTCGAAGGTCCTCACCTGACTTCCGGATCCATGATCCCAGGTAACAGAAGTCGTCCACATGCTCAAGCATACCATCCTTTGAGCTTATGCTCATCCGATCAGAGACTTGCTGAGGACTTTCAAAGTTAACTGTTAGAATTTTGGTCTTTCTGGAGTTAATAAAAAGACCAACACTAGAAGCCGCATGTTCTAATGAGCTGAGGAGCCGTTGGGCTCCCTCTAATGATTCTGAGAGTACTCCTAAGTCATCAGCAAAGTCTAGATCAGTTAGGTACTTGGCAGGATTTCCTCGACTTCTGGAGCCAGTAAGTGGAGTTATCATCACCCCATCATCATTATAATGATCTAAGGACATGCGTAGAACATAGTCAACCACAATAATGAACAAGAATGGTGCAAGTGTGTCTCCTTGGAGGACGCCCCATAACACTTCAAATGGTTCTGTGTCACCGTCAACAGTAGACACAAATGTTGTCGAACCATCGTATACTGATCTGATTGCTGCAATAATTTCATCAGGAATCCCATATAATGAAAGTATGCTGAACATACGTGAGCGAGAGACTGAATCAAAGGCCTTGAAGAAGTCACCAAAGATAACAGCCAGATGCCTGTCTTTCTTTTTTGATAACTCTTCAATTATCCTTCTAAGTGCCAAAATGGGCTCCATGGTCCCACGACCTTTACGGAACCCATTCTGATTTCCACGGAGCAGTCTCTCAATGGGATCCCTGATGCGATTTAATAGAATCCTATTGTATAGCTTTGCAGCAATCGAGATCAATGAGATTCCCCGAAAAGAACCATAGAGTGTTAGGTTGCCTTTCTTGGGAACTGGCACCAACTTATTTGTTTTCATTTCTTGTGGGACTCTTGTTGTTCGGTACATGTCTACTATGATGGGATAGATGAGCTTTAAACACTCAGGTATTTTAAAGACCTCAGGGGGAACACCATCTACTCCACTGGCACGATTGGTCTTAATGCTCTTTGCAGCAGCCTTCACTTCTGCAAAGGAGATATCGCCAATGGGAATATCTGGGAGTACAGACTCAGACACTTTTACTTCTATAAAGTTATCAGGCAATACCCTGTCATTATTGCGGAGCTTTTCAAAGTGGGCTTTCCAACCATTGAGGCGATCGGCTGGTGATTCAGCCTTAACCTTTGTGGGTGGTTGGCTTTTCCGCCCAGTAAGCAGATTGATCGATTTCCATGCCTGGGATGATTGCCTGCTGTCGTCAGCATCATTGATGGCATCAACCTGTTGGTTTATTAGCTCCTGTAGATTAGCAGAGTACAGCCTGTTCAGGGACCTAGATGCAGCCTTAACTGCATTCTTGGCCGCTGTAGTCTGTTTGAGTCGGGACTCTTTCTGCACCTTATGAAGGTCATTTCGGCCGTCGGCAGAAGGTCGGGGGCCCTTTTCCTGTTTCGAGGGTATACAGGAACTGTTTCTGCAGCTGCTAACTTAACTGCTTCTGTAAAGGCAGTATAGCCCTCACAGTGATCTGCCGCCTCAGAGGCAAGAGCCTCACACCTGTTGCTCAGCTGTAGTGTGAAGCTGGATCTCACACTTGGCTGTTGCAACAGAGATGACCAGTCATGCCGCGGCAAGGCAGATTTCGTTGTTCTGCTAGCACGCAGACTAAGTCTTACCTTGGCCACAATAAGGCGGTGATCACTGGAGAAGGGTCGAAGTGTAAATGCATTACAGTCTTGTATAGAGCTCCTGTATTTACTACGAAACAGAATATGGTCTATCTGAGACTTGTGACCACTGGGTCCACTATGAGTCCATAGCTTTCCAGTTCGCTTCTTGAACTGGGTTCCAGCCGAAAACAATCAATTTCCAGAGATAAAATCCTGAAGATGGACAGAATTTCGGTTAACACTATTGCTATAGACCCAGGGCGATGTAGGTGATTGATGCAGGCTTGCATTAAAGTCTCCCAGGAATGTTAAGAATGCATGCTGATCCACTCCATCAGTAGCTGCTTGTAGATTGTGGTAGCAATTTTCCACCTCCTCTACAGGGGCAACACTAGTTGGAGAGTAGCACACAATCAGAACCACCTTAGGAAACTTCTTAGCCAGTCTTCCAGAACATGAGAAGTGGCAACGGATGATGCGGTTAGAGATTTGGTCTATTTTGTCCAATGCTGCATGTGCAGTTGGATTCATCAATAGATCAATTCCACCATTGCCACTATCATCTGCTGACGCGAGGGCGAGTCGCCAACCGCCCCCCATGTCCTTAATCAGAACCTCATCAGTCTGTCAAGTCTGCATTCGGTGCTCTTGAACACCCACTGCGCTAAGAGAATGCTTATCTGCCAAGGCAGTCAGCTCACCTTGTCGCATTGGGGACCCGAGTGTTAGGGTTACTGAGGCTAGTCTTGTGACTTGCCTCAGATTCACCATTGGCTTTGTTGGTCGGGGTGGGACATGAGAGTAGCCTCCAACTCCAGAATCCCTCTCCCCATCACAATCTGGCCTTCCTGGTGACCCAGGGTTTGGGCCAGAAAGGTCATCAGGAAAGGGACTCAAAGAATTGTTGGCTGCTCTCTCTCCAGTAGGGGGTGAGACAGGCAGCCGGTCAGGAGTTAACAGACGCCTGTGAGACCGATTGTGTCCTGTGATTCCACTGGCCTCTAGTGGCCGGACCTCCGCATTGCTAATGTAATCCATAGTGGGGGTTGGGGGGTGCTTTTTTGCCGAGTCAGCTCTCAGGGCATCACCCATATCTACTCTGGCGCACATGACCCACCATTGGCTGTTGCAGCTCATCTGCTGGGTCATGCCCTGTACCCTTGCTGCCAGGTGCAGGTCGCAGTGAAGTGCTCTCAGAGTGGACATGAGAACACTCTACTCCTGACCAGCCATTGGTAGATCACCATCTGCCTGGTCAGGCCATATACCCCTGCAGCCAAGTATATGGGTCCTTAATCCAGGACCAAGGGCGTCCTTATCCCAGAACGAAGGGGGTCCTAGTTACAGGACCAGATTTGCCCTAGTAAGAGGGTCTATGCAGCTACAGGTGGCACCTCCTTTATGCTGCATGGAGGTGGCAAGTTTTCTTGATCAATGACCTAGAATACCTGACCTGACCTTATCAGCTCGGCTTGTAACGTGAGAATATATCATGAGTATAAATGAATAAAAATAAAAATGAAAAAAATTTAATAAAAATAAGGAATAAAAATATCGAATAAAAATGTACAAAAAACGTATCAAAATGCCTACAGTCTGTATGTGGTTATTAATTAATTGTTCTGAGACACTACTTTTAATCTTTGCTATTTTATGAAAATATTTTGGATTTTCTATGGTTCCAGTGTATACAAAGTTTATGTTGACTCAATTTGAAACTGTTTCGAAAATTTCAACAAATTTGCTCTTATTTAAAGAGGGTTGGGAAATACTGTATAATGATATTATAGATTAGGGGCTAAATGGCCCGATTCCTTATCGGTTATTGTAAGATTGAATTTATTTGGAAAATTACCAGTCATAACGTTATTCTTTCATCCTTTGACGAAAAATTTATATCCTTGAATACCTCTTTGCGGCCAGTGCAAGAATTTATAATCTTGATTTGAAATGCTGCTTCTGTTGGAATCGGTATGGTAGATTATGTAATAAAAGAAGGGGAGCAAATTTTTGTTTCTCTTATTTTTCAAGGGGAAAACCGCTATTTATATTACATATACTGTACATATACATATATTTAAATGCACAAGCGCTCAGAAATATTTTTATAATAAATAAATATATGTTTAGCAGAAAAGTCCCATAACCTTATGTTTAATTCATAGTGTTACATTACTGTTCAGTGTAGCCTAATACTGAAACATAAAGCATTAATTCAACAGCGAAGTACAGTAAAAAAATTTGGGAAATTTTTTACTTTTTTTTACTCTTTTTTTTACTTTTAATAAGAGAGTTCAGTTACTTTCTTTCAAGATTTCCGAAACAATCATTGGTGCAAGAACTTCCTTTAACGCCTCTTTCTCATCGGCGGCACGCTTCTGCATATCCACACTCGGTTTCCCGCCATCACCTTCACGGGCCTTCAACTCCATTCCACCGCACATTCGTATAATGCAACCTGATTTAGCATCTGAAATTGACCAAATATATTTTTATATATTATATCAAATTATTTACAGGGCAAATAGCAAGTGGGGGGGGGGGGGGGGGGGGGGGGAGGGGGGGAGGGGGGGGAGGGGGGGCTGTCTTCGTTTCGATAACTACCCTATACTTAAAGTCACCGTAACACAATATGTCCTAGAAGGGATACAGGCCTGAACTGTACAGCGGCCAAACCACTAGACTGCATCGCCGGTCACTTGGATTTGGCAATGATTTTGCTCACAATCCACAATTTCCATGTATTATAAAGTTCTACAGTACTGTATAATAATAACAATATACAGTACAGGCCACCAGAAAACGCAGATTTGTTCAAATGTAAACACATTTGATCAAATTTGTACCAGTGTAATGTAATGTGTTCAACGGGACCTTTGAACATAATTGAACATATTTGAAATGGCAACAACCAAAATTTTTTCGCCAAAGGATACAATTGAATACTTTTGAAACGATTAGTAATCTGGAAACTCTCTGTAGTTTGCCTCGAACTGTCACTCACTGCAGCTGGAAATGCAATAAGGATTTGTTTACCTATATAGTGTGCGGTTAATAGTGTCTAGTAGGCAGGCCTATAGTTAGTGATGTTAAGGCATCTTCTGGTCTTTCTCTGCGCCCTCTGTGTCAGACTAATGGCGCGACATCTCCCTGCACTAAATTAATTTATTCAATGGTCTAGTCTCCTCCATCCATATACCCATCCACTCCCATACACGCCATGAATCTCCATGTGGTTTTGTAGTTCTCTCTCTATCAATACACATCCGTTTGCACGTGCTTTGTCTGCAATACATTGGGGGATAACCGCCCACTGACGAGACCACTTTGCCTCTTAGAAAGAGCACCAGCCTACATTCCTGTATTCATTTAAGCCCCGTACACATCCAACGGTGCGTGAGCGGTAACGATTCTGGTGGTATTAATTGATGCGGTAAGCCAACGGTACACTACCCGGAGCCCGTTCACACCCAACGGTACCGTTGCGGTAACTGATTGTCTATCTGTCGACTGTGAATTCAACAGGAAATTATATTAATTGTTTTAACATTTTTTTAAATGGGCTGCGGTAAACCGCGCGGTTTAGCGCACAACTACCTGATGGGTCGTTCACAGTCAGCGGTGATCAATAATCACTTATCCTACAGTCTACTATTTAGGTTTTAGCCCGTTACACTGTCGGCACAACGTAACGCCGACGCTGTCGGCACAAAGTAACGCCGACACTGTCGGCACAACGTAACGCCGACACTGTCGGTAAAACGTAACGCCAACAATGTCGGCACAACGTAACGCCGACACTGTCGGCACAACGTAATGCCGACACTGTCGACACAACGTAACGCCTACACTGTCGGCACAACGTAATGCCAACACTGTCGGCACAACGTAACGCCGACACTCAGCACATTATTTGCACACTGTCGGCACAGCGTTTGCACCCAGTACGGTTATGATAGCACATTGCCAATAGGGTTGTCGTTTCAACCTTCTCATTAAATTAATATTGAAAAATTTGTGCCTAAAATTAAAAATTTTACTGTAAACTGTGTTCCTAAATTTAGTTTATTGTTTTGGTTAGAAAAGCTTGCCATTATAACCTGCTACTTTCATTTAAAAGTGCCTTAAATGGTGAATATCGAAATTAAATATTCCCGAATTTAAGTTATGTTAAAATAGGCTGAAACGACGCCCCACTTTGTAGAATGCGTATAGGTACGGTTCACCGTTGGTTAAATTTTTTTTTTCAACATTACAGTAAATTTAGGGTTGGCCAATTTTATCAAATGTAACTTGACTCGAGTTCGATCCCGGCCGTATCTGTTAATATTTTGCATTTTAATTTGATTATTTAATATTATTTAGAAATAATCACTTACAATCGTCAATAACTTAAACAATAGTTTTATACAGAGATGAAGAAGTGGATACGTTTAATACCGCAAGGAACGACATAGACTGTCAAAACCACAGCAAACTCATAATCTAGGCAATCTTAGTTCCCGATCAACTTAGATCTTAAGCTACGGCTGTATGGGGTTGCTAAAATTTAGTTAGGTCCTATGTATGTCGGTCGGTCATTCTGCTATCCGACAATCTGACCGTCATAAATATAAGAAAGAACACACCATTTAGCTAAAAGTATAGTTATAGGGGTTTTCGTAGCCGCAGAATTTATTTCTAGTGTCAGTTGTAACATTTGATGACTTCCCCATTATCTGTTTGGTTCTCAAGCTGTCTGTTATATTATGTCTGTCTGTTTTTGACGGCCAGATTGACAGTCATACAACTGTACAAACAAAAACCACGACGCCAAATTTTAATATTGACATCAGAAATGAAGTCACGGATCAAGATAACGCCGATATAGGAAATGTTTTCAGACAGAAATGCTTTCTATTGTTTTGGAGACTCACAGAATGACTGACGGACAGTCACACGGACAGACAGCTATATCTCAAGAAATAAGAGAGATCTTGCTAAACTGTTTTCAAATTTGGAATCTTGATCAAAATCTGCTCTAGGTGAAATAGAAAAAAAAATCTTTGAAAAAAATTTGAATTCCCACTATCCCCCCCCCCCCCCCCCCCCCCCCCCCCCTTAAACCACACCTACAGTATAACATACAGGGCAGGGGGACAGGGTGCGCCACGCGTACGTCGGGTACGCCACGCCAACGCCGGGTACGGTTCTGCTACAGTGCTACACGCGGCCACCCACCCCAATACAGACTGCGCAATGTTGTTTACTGACAATACACTGTGTGTTTAACACGCACTTTCGTTGATGCAAGTTCAGAAGTTGTCTGTCCAATACCTAGGACTCGGACATACCATTTAACATACAGTAGTAGTCCTAAGTTAAAGTGTGGTTGGCACCGGGACAGAGAACCCTACCGGTACCTGCCAGGGTAGGTACCTAACCAGGACCCAGCTCTTTATATTTCAGTGCTGCAGTACGCAGGTAGGTACCGGTACCTATGTTGTACCGACGTGTTGTACCGTACGTCATGTACAGTACGTACGGTAATGGGCCTAACTTCCTAATTCATATCCTCAACAATCAGTCCCAGACCAGTAGACCAAGCTATTCCAGTACACAGGCAAATAGGCCTATTAACTAACCCG
>JAUCBJ010004862.1:0-14129 GCA_032718475.1 Nemertoderma westbladi | reverse complement strand
ATTACTCTGTTGTTGTGTTCGACACTGCGCCGACTGGGCATACACTCAGACTCTTGTCCTTCCCTATGGTTATGGAAACAGGACTTGGTAGACTTTTAGAGTTAAAGAACCAAATAAGCCCGCTATTCACCCAGATGAGTCGCCTTATGGGAATAGATCACGCCAATGTGGACGATATGACCAAGAAAACTAAGCGACGTAATGCCGATAATCCGGCAGGTTAACCAACAGTTCCGGGATTCTTCGTACACAACGTTTGTTTGTGTCAGCATCGCGGAATTCCTATCGATGTATGAAACGGAACGATTAGTCCAGGAGCTAACCAAACAGGAGATCGATACGCGAAACATCATAGTGAACCAGATGGTTTACCCGGAGGGTGGAGACTGTCGCATCTGTATGTCGCGTTACAAGTTACAACGGAAATACCTGGACCAGATGGAAGATCTTTACGATGACTTCCACGTCGTAAAACTACCTTTATTGGAACACGAAATTCGCGGAATACCTCAGATAAAACTATTCAGCGAGTTGTTAACAAACCCGGTGGATCCAAACAACCCACCCAGATCATTCGTACACTATTCCAAATCGGACTAGGCAATAAGGAAAATGAACTTCCATTGGTACATGTTGGTACATTATGTATTTTGAGTTTTTTTATGTACCGGTATATCTCTTATTTTCTTCACAAGAACAAAAATGAAGTGCTAACCGTCACATAATAAATAATACCCCAAAACAGGTTGTTTAAACCTCCACGGGAAATCTTGGAGTAAGATAGGCCTAGTGTCCAGAATAAATAACAATTAGTTGGTGTGACGAACAGCCAGTCCACAAATACGACAGTAACTGAGTTAAGAGTCACAGTCAAGGTCAGATGATATTTGTAAAACAGTAAAAAAATGCAGTATTACTTAGAGTAGACTGTCCTGTCCACCATGCCCAATAAAATATTGCCTATTACAGCTGCCTTGCCTAATTGCCCACTCAATAGGGTACAGATGAGCCTCAGTATTGACTATATCGTTAAACTTCCAGATCCTGACGTATTGGGTTGGGATACGGAGTATTAATAGTGAAGTAAATTCGCTAAATATTTTATTTAATAGAGCGACAAGGACTGATATTTATTGAACCCTAAGTGTAAGAAACCATAATAGGATTATAGTTAGAACTTGACCTCAATATCATTTTAATTTAGTAATTGTTTAACCAATTACCAGGATATGTAACCAATTACCAAGATATGTAACCAATTACCGGATATGTAACCAATTACCAGGATATGTAACCAATTACCAGGATATGTAACCAATTACCAGGATATGTTAGCAATTACCAGGATATGTAACCAATTACCAGGATATGTAACCAATTACCAGGATATGTAACCAATTACCAGGATATGTAACCAATTACCAGGATATGTAACCAATTACCAGGATATGTAACCAATTACCAGGATATGTAACCAATTACCAGGATATGTAACCAATTACCAGGATATGTAACCAATTACCAGGATATGTAACCAATTACCAGGATATGTAACCAATTACCAGGATATGTAACCAATTACCAGGATATGTAACCAATTACCAGGATATGTAACCAATTACCAGGATATGTAACCAATTACCAGGATATGTAACCAATTACCAGGATATGTAACCAATTACCAGGATATGTAACCAATTACCAGGATATGTAACCAATTACCAGGATATGTAACCAATTACCAGGATATGTAACCAATTACCAGGATATGTAACCAATTACCAGGATATGTAACCAATTACCAGGATATGTAACCAATTACCAGGATATGTAACCAATTACCAGGATATGTAACCAATTACCAGGATATGTAACCAATTACCAGGATATGGGAAATCTTGTCCTTATCTCCCTATATTATTTAATAATATTATATATATAATGTTTAATAATATAATATTTAATATCTTAAATGCAAAATTGTAATCCCAATCTCAAAAATCTGGATTGCGATATCAATCCCGGACCGATTACGTATACTCGTAAACACAAATACCAACTCTGTAAACGTAAACACAAATACCGACTCAGTAAACACAAATACCGACTCAGTAAACACAAATACCAACTCAGTAAACGTAAACACAAATACCGACTCAGTAAACACAAATACCGACTCAGTAAACACAAATACCAACTCAGTAAACGTAAACACAAATACCGACTCAGTAAACGTAAACACAAATACCGACTCAGTAAACGTAAACACAAATACCGACTCAGTAAACGTAAACACAAATACCGACTCAGTAAACGTAAACACAAATACCGACTCAGTAAACGTAAACACAAATACCGACTCAGTAAACGTAAACACAAATACCGACTCAGTAAACGTAAAAACAAATACCGACTCAGTAAACGTAAACACAAATACCGACTCAGTAAACGTAAAGACAAATACCGACTCAGTAAACGTAAACACAAATACCAACTCAGTAAACGTAAACACAAATACCGACTCAGTAAACGCAAAAACAAATACCGACTCAGTAAACGTAAACACAAATACCAACTCAGTAAACGTAAACACAAATACCGACTCAGTAAACGGAAACACAAATACCGACTCAGTAAACGTAAACACAAATACCGTCTCAGTAAACGTAAACACAAATACCGACTCAGTAAACGTGAACACAAATACCGACTCAGTACACGTAAACACAAACACCGACTCAGTAAACGTGAACACAAATACCGACTCAGTAAACACAAATACCAACTCAGTAAACGTAAACGCAAATACCGACTCAGTAAACGTAAACACAAATACCGACTCAGTAAACGTGAACACAAATACCGACTCAGTAAACGTAAACACAAATACCGACTCAGTAAACGTGAACACAAATACCGACTCAGTAAACACAAATACCGACTCAGTAAACGTAAACACAAATACCGACTCAGTAAACGTAAACACAAATACCGACTCAGTAAACGCAAATACCGACTCAGTAAATGCAAATACCGACTCAGTAAACACAAATACCGTACCGACTCAGTACCGACAAATAACGTTATTAGAAACTTCACTTAGAGATTGATAGTTTACCCTCACTAACATATTATTCAATATTTATTCATCTTAAAATTGCACCTTTTTGAATTTACAACTTTTCGAATATCATTAGGAGCAATACGAAGAAAATCGTTAAGTATTTTCTTCCTTTGACCATTTGACGTTCTTAATTTGTGTCCCTTTATCAATTAATTTTTATTTCGGTGAAACGTAGAGTTTTATTTCAGGTGTATTGAACTGTGGTATAAATATTTTAATTGTTACTAATTATTGTTGCACTGTACCCGGTACCGGTTTTATTTATCAATAAACCAATTCAACGAATTCCGTATCTTTCTCGCTACGCAGCTATAGTAAATGCGAAGACACTCGTGAACCTGCCACTTGACACACTTGAAACTGTCGACTCCAAATTATATTTACACGGTAGCTCATCTCTCTTGGCAGTTCCCTGTAAAGCAGGGCGGGCGGCACTCTTACTCCCAAGTGAATACCCTCACTATCCAACCATTTTCTTTACTTTCGAGGCGACAACGTACTGTTCAGTTTCATTATTTTGAAAAAAATAATAAATTTCAATTGCAATTGCAATTTAAGTTTAAACATTTTCGGGAAGGGTTTTTTAAATTTACAATAATTCTACACACATCGACAGATAGACACACACAGACTTAGACAACCTCGACTCGCCACTAAATTAATGAATTACATACCGGTAGCTACTGCGTTAGCCCTAATGCAGTAGCTACCGGTATGTAATTCATTAATTAGTAAATCAATTAGTCTAAACTTTTTTAGTAAGACATTAGCATCAACCGATAATCATGGTAAATATAGATCAATATCTTTAGGATTCAAAGAAGGTTGCTTAAAGATCCAAGAACAACTCTCGAATAACCCGATATCTCGATTACCCAATAATTAACCACATAGAATTGTGAATCAAGTGGTTTCAGTTCAGATACTTTGCATGCAGCATTGACTCTATTATGCCTAAACATTCTAATACTTTGTAACGATTAATAACGAACCTCAATAAATCTAGTATTTACGGTGGCCCACAACGGACAACACAAACCACAAAACGAATGCATAGTGTTCTATGGGGCATAAGTTGCTGTTGAATGCGCCGTGAAAGCCACGGCACTTTACGAAATGTGCCGTGGAAATCCACGGCACTTTACGAAATGTGCCGTGAAAGCCACGGCAATTTGAGAAATGTGCCGTGAAAGCCAAGGCATTTTACGATATGTGCCGTGAAAGCCACGGCACTTTATGATATGTGCCGTGGAAATCCACGGCACTTTACGAAATGTGCCGTGGAAATCCACGGCACTTTACGAAATGTGCCGTGAAAGCCACGGCACTTTACGAAATGTGCCGTGAAAGCCCCGGCACTTTACGAAATGTGCCGTGGAAATCCACGGCACTTTACGAAATGTGCCGTGGAAATCCACGGCACTTTACGAAATGTGCCGTGGAAATCCACGGCACTACGTGAGTGGTTAATTTATGGCGGGTTGTTTGAATTTAAAACCTATTGTTTATGTTTAAAACCCTTAATACTTTCTGTATAGGCGTATACTGGTACTGCATCTGCAACAGCATCGCATAGCCGTACTGGTACATTTTGTGTGATGGTTACAAATCCATTATTGATAGTAAAATACTTTAAGTTAGGATACACCTATTATGAAATACGCCGCCTTCTTACTCTTTCTTCCAGTAGTCCACCCAGCGTAAAAACTATTCAGAGGCAACTAAACAGTTTGGGGTTATTTAGACGAAACACGAACACGAACACCTTATATAGGTTATCAAACGTATTGCAAGAAATTTCTGGTATTTTACGAACGTCCGGTGCGTCTTGTGGTTATAGATATATTTGGAAACAACTTTTAGCTAAAGGATATATTGTGCCAAGGCTTGTGGTGCAGAAGTATCTGCAAAAACTGGATCCTGTGGGGAGTAACCATAGAAAGAGACATAAACTTCGTAGACGTGTGTATCGTAATGCAGGACCGGGTGCTTGTTGGCATAGTGATGGGTACGATAAACTCAAACGTTTCGGTTTTCCCATCCATGGATGTATCGACGGCTGGTCGAGACTTGTAATTTGGTTAGAAGTTATTAGGAGTAACAACGATCCCATTCGCATAGCGAAATTATACCTAGATGCTGTAAGGCATTACGGAATGCCGGTACGACTTGAAACTGACAGAGGAACCGAAAACGGCGTTATGGCGGCAGCTCATAGTTATTTTTCCCAGAATCTAGATGCACATAGATACGTTAGTTCGCCACGCAACCAAAGAATAGAAGCGTGGTGGTCTTATCTCCGGAAGTCGTGGTCAACATGGTGGATTAATTTTCTCACTCATCTCGTCGAAAATGGAGAATTTGATCCGGGGAACCTGATTCACATCGATGTAATATGGTTTTGCTTTGCCAGTACCATACAGAAAGAGTTAGATGATATCGCTATTGCCTGGAACAATCATAGTATTAGGAAGTCTCGATACGATACTATATCAGGAAAACCATTATATAACTTTCTTTATCCCTCGGGTGATTATACCAACCTCCAAAGACCGGTCGGACAGATTGTTTATACGGAAGTTCTAAACTATGTCTCAAACTCGATAAACTCCGCCAATGACAGTTACAATAGTGATAATGAATCTTATATTAAGTATATTTTTAACTCACTTGGCATTACGCCTCCTACAACTTGGCAGCAATCACTGAATTTATTCCGATTCATTATAAACCAGTGGTGAGACTAACGGGTGCTTAGATCGTGGCTTTTCCAGTTAACATTATTCCATTTTGTATAAAACAAGTGATGTGGTTGGAGAAACCTGCTAGGGGCTGCTACTACATTTACTTTACATATTTGCTGTTGTCGGCAGTGGTTGCCGGTTGTCAGCGTATTGTTTACACCCGTCCAAACGCTACTCACTACATCCTATCCATTCAATTGGTCCAAGGTCTGTCTGTAGCATTCCCGACACGAGAGTATCAAAAAGAACAGTGCTGGCAGGCTGGACAGCGTGGAAATGGTTTAGTTTCGCTGTCGGTTCTTCTTTTATCAATTTTTTGTTTGTGTCTCGATAAATGCAGAGGTTGCTGTATATTTCTTATCGCATAAATTACATTCCACTACTTTTTTAATCGTCCCATTACTGCTCCCATGTAACTACCATGAGAAAGAATAAGGCCCCTTCTGCCCTTTAAGGCTCTTAAAGTATTGAAATAACAAATTAACAATAATAAATAATAAAAAATTAACAAATAGTATTATGTACCGGTATTGGCTTTGGCTATTATTACTGTTGCTTCAATTCTTAATAATTTTTTAATATTATTAATTATTAATAATATTTAATAATTAATTATTAATAATATAATAATTTTTCATGTTAGCAATATTCCATTCTCATTGACTCTGTGTTAAACATGATTAACGTGATTGGTTGCTGCTTAGTAGCAGCTTTCTCCAACCTTCCTTTCAAGCTTGCAAGCTTTCTACGAACTAATTCATTTTATTAGGATTTCTTCTATACATTGCATAGTTTTCACATGCTTATATTTTTTAGATATTAATTAATTAATTAATTTAAAAAATTCCACCCCACCCCCCTCTCCCCCCCCCCCCCCCCCGTTAGAAATGTTTGGAAGGAATATTACAATATTTCAAAAAAGTTTACTTTAAGTACTTTCATGAAATAACTAATGAAGACAATACCGAAAGTATGCCGCCTATGTATAACCGCTAGTCCATGAATATCGCACTATTAAATGTTGATATCTGTACTAACACAAATATTTTAATAATTATTAACAGTTTCATATTAGCACTGGGGCGGGGGGGGGGGGGGGGGGGTTATTCGGCCTCCATGGGCTAACAATATGTTAAAAACATTCATACATTTCAGCTTATGGTTACGAAAATATACTTGAGCGGCCGAATAGTCCCCCCCCCCCCGCGCCAAATGCAGCTAGTGGTCAATTGACCCGTTCATAAATGATTTATAAAAAACTACAAAGTCAATATCATAGTTAATTAAGTCATTCCAAATTGGACCCCCGATTCCCTCAATGATTTTAGTATTAATCCTAAACATTGATGTCTGTCGTTAATATGTAGCGGGATTATTAATTGGTAGGCACAAGTAGAGTACTGCATCCTACAATTGCAATCAATTGGACAGTCTTTAAAGATGATTGTCAATTGCGGGACTTTCAGGGGTCGGCACGAGCCAAATAACCACAACATTAACTCGTCAGAACCAAGTTGCAAAACCTCCTCACCATCAGACCATTCCTGCAAATTATCTTCATCAAAATCCTGCATAATTGCCGTGAGGTAATATAATATGTTTTCTTCATTAACACATCGGTTTGATCCTTCTTCTGATCGGTTTTGCACTATAGCACTGTCAAAAAAATCCGCGATTTTAAACTTAGGAGAGCAGCACAGAAAACGAAACAATACGTCATTTGGAACGTGGCCAACGTGTTCACGAAATTCAGACTTAACAGCATCGACAGCTGCTTTGTTTGAAAGGACAGTGTAAACCTGCATGAAAGTATCGAAAAACTTTAATTTGGTATCCACACTACAATTTTCGTTAGGCGGGACAAGTCCAATATCTAGGCTACACTCGATCATATGCGGAGAAAACTTCCCAGTGTCCGTCAAACATATGAGAAATTCACAAGTGGTATGGGATAAAAATCCCGATTCTCTGAAAGGGGCGTCAATGCTATCGTATATAATGTAATAGGAAACTATGGGATGTAGGATACCTAGAAATTGTTCTCCATGCAGTAAAATCATCGCGAAAAGTTTACCTATCACTTTAAATTCCCCACGCACAACCTTACTCATATCGCCAGATGATGGCACTATATAGCCATCTACAATGTTAAACAACGACGAACCATTTAACATAGCAACAATACATCTTCCAAAGACGTCGCGTCTCAAACCACCATTGTCAATACCTGGCTCCCCCGTATACCTGATTTTAATCAATTCGTGGGGGTTGAGCTTTTCAATTCCAATAAGGAGGTCGCTCAATAATTTACGTCTTCGAATTCTGATAATATTATACTCATCATCATCGTTATAGTAATCAAGTGTTTCAATATTGTCTCGTGTTACCTTAGGATCTAACATATTCAAATTGCTTGGACTGGGGGCCGGGGCAGCATCATTCGCAGTTATACAATTGTCTAAATCCTCCTCGTCACTTTCTATGACAATAATATCTTGGGTTGGATGACCTATGACGTTTGGCTGAAATGATGTAGAGATAACTGATGAACTAAAGGGTTGTGGGGCAGGTTGCGCCGGTGGTGTTGTTTGAGTGTTACTATTGTCGTTATGCAATGGTGGACATGATGCAATGTTGGAACCTATATTTAGCCTAGATTGTCTTAGGTTTGAATGCGAAAGCAACGAGTTATCATCTGTTTCTTGAGCCTCACTCTTTTCAAAGTCGTCAACAATACATAGATAGAATGTTATTCTTTTATAGTCTTTGCCAAGCGACTCCTTGTACAAGTTTAACACGAAGTCTTTATCAGTGCCAGGTAGTTTAGTTGCAACCGAGTTATCAACGAGTCTAGCAGTACAGTGTAGGCAGAATACCATGATTATTATATGCCGATGGTTATTATTATAAAAAATAACAAAAGACTCATTGACTTAGGCCTACCAGCCTACCTAATTGGCTGCCAAATAGTGTCTTAACTCAGAATGCAGAGGATTGCCACCACCCCCCCCCCCCCCCCCCCCCCCCCCTCCCGACCATCTAATTTTCTACAAATTAGCTGAACCCGCATAGCACAGACTGACAGAGCAGCAGAGGTACGGTAATAATAAATAGCTGCGCTAAATCTGTAGTAAAATTAGTAAGTTAGTTAAGTTAAAATAGTAAAATTAGTAAGGGGGGGGGGGGGGGGAATGGTAAACCAGTGAATTAACTAATTGACACACTATATTACATACGTATTGACATGTAATACCTGAATACTGGTATATAATCTGATAATCTGTTAATGGCTGAATGGTGTTGGAGTATAACGGCAGAACGGGTACCTTACGCGTACCGTACCGTACCAGTACTTTACTGACTTACTCAGTTACTTACGGCATGCGAATTCGATTATACCCTTACAATTACACTACACCTACCGGTACCGACCTACTAAAGTACCGGCACCGGTAACCGGTACACAACCTGACAGTGGATACAGATTATGCAGTACTTCAGCAGTAGGTCAGCAGGTCTGCAGGTAGGCCATAGGCTGAGACAGGACAGTATGAACACTATAGTCTGACAGTAGCTGGTATAAGTTTTAAATAACCCGCGAAATTATTTAGCTCAACCAATAGTAATATGCCGTAGGTTTCTACGGCACTTTTCGTAAAGTGCCGTGGATTTCCACGGCACATTTCGTAAAGTGCCGTGGATTTCCACGGCACATTTCGTAAAGTGCCGGGGCTTTCACGGCACATTTCGTAAAGTGCCGTGGCTTTCACGGCACATTTCGTAAAGTGCCGTGGATTTCCACGGCACATTTCGTAAAGTGCCGTGGAATTCCACGGCACATTTCATAAAGTGCCGTGGCTTTCACGGCACATATCGTAAAATGCCTTGGCTTTCACGGCACATTTCTCAAATTGCCGTGGCTTTCACGGCACATTTCGTAAAGTGCCGTGGATTTCCACGGCACATTTCGTAAAGTGCCGTGGCTTTCACGGCGCATTCAACAGCAACTTATGCCCCATAGAACACTATGCATTCGTTTTGTGGTTTGTGTTGTCCGTTGTGGGCCACCGTAAGTATTAGTATAACTAACCAAACTCAATAAATACGTTGTTTAGCAGCTTGTGCGGCTTTGTTCGATTATTTACGGTTACAGTCAACCACCAAACGGATTCTCAAGAATAGACCGGTGTAGCAGCTAGTCGATTAACCTGTTACAAAGAAACCACTCCTGAATAACAACGTTATTGGCCGGGGTTTGTTCAGGTGTACAAGTTGTACAACATGTAGGTCAAGTATATGTCTAAAAACAGATTAATAAAGAAAAAAAGAAAAATCGCTTTTCAATAGAAAATGTTTCGAAAATCTCAGAATTAATAACGGCTGATATTAAAAATTTGCAGGTTTTTTGTGAAAAGTAGAAGCTGAAAAAATGGAGTTAAACATTTTGGTATCTTTATCAATGAATATCGAGAAAACTATAAGGTCTATGAGACAATTAATTGTAAAATATAAATAAAGTTGTAGAGAATCATCATCTATCTAATACTAATATAGTTTTTTTTTTATTAGTTATAAATATTAAGTAAAGACTAGTATTGGTCGACTGAAGAAAATACACAATGCGTATGCGTCATTGGGGGGGGGGGGAGGGGGGGGGGGGGGGCGTTAGCGAAAACAGTCAGTGCCGCTAGTCGGTGAGATTGACTTGTTGACGAGAAGCTAGAAGCTAATAAAGCACCCCCCCATGACGCAGACCTACACCCCACCTACAATTATGTTAAGGGTTAAGCCCTACTGTAAGAAATGTACATTCGGATTCCGATTGGCCCACACCCGCCCCGGTGTGCCCACTTCGGATCTTCATTAGTTCACCTACTTGGTCAGATCAGATCCAAACATTCAATGGAGACCACCCCACCAAGTGGCGTCCGGCCCTACATGTAGTACTGTGTAGACAATCATGATGATAGGTAATTTTGTTATTCATTTTTCATTTTCATTTTGTTATTTAAGAAAACTATAGGGTCTATGACAAAATTCAAAGTTGTAGGGAAATGTATCCGATTTGGTAGGTAAATAAAATGCCATGTATCTCGAAAAAAAGTAAAATAGATAGGGACAAACAGGTTTCAGATTTAGAATCAGCATTAAATTCTGGTTCTATTTTACTCAAAAAATGTAATGTCCCGCTCACTTAACTGGTATTAGATGATAGCGAGCCGCACACCTTCACAATGCAAAAGGTTATCTCCAGTTGTAACTTAACATAACGAACTCACCTCCTACAGAGCTTTTTTTTACTTCTGTACGTGTACTTGATCAGTTGGTATGACGGCGGTAGTATGGTGGTTGTATAGTCAGAAAGTCGTGGTATTATAGATGATAATAATCTGAAAAAAAAAATACATTGTTTCGGGTAAACCGGGGTTGTATGCCATGTGGGTTGGAGGGCCACCCTTGACATAAAGTGCTATAACTTTACTTTATGTTAATGTCTGTCAGTTTTTATAACTTCTAAATGAAGCTGAATAATTTTCCAATAAAATTACGTAGGCCTATAAACCATATCTTAAACTGATTAAGGGCGGGATTAACCATTAAAGGCGGGGTAGCTCAGTTGGTTGAGCGCCGGGCTTGCAATCTATTGGTTGTAGGTTCAGCCCCGCCAGGGTCCGCTCAGCCTTTCATCCACTGGGGTTGATAAAATGAGTACCAGTTAACCAGCAAATCTTGGGATAGGAGTAGCGCCCACCCCTACCCTCGGGTAGCAGCTATCGAAAGATGAGCCTTCGGGTCGCCTCCGGCTTCGGCCGACTGTTTGCTTTGCTTGCAAACTGATTCCATTATTTTACAGTGACAAGTTTCAGTTCATGAAAAAGTGCAACTTTTGGGTTTTGTGAATTCTGAGTAACACACACTAACAGGTGCCTTCTGGAACAAGTTAATGCTTGCCCATATTGTATTGATGTTAATTAGTACTGAAGTATGTTTATTAAATTATAATTAATAAATAATTTCATTTATTCGATTTAATTAACTTTTAGATGAGTTATTTACCCTCAAAAAATCATGGCCATACCACCCCTCCAAATTTAGAAATTGGGGTGGTATGGCCACAATAACAACTGCCAGGGACAGATCATTAATTTTTGCTAGGCCTACTGTACTTTAATTCTATTGCTTTATACATTTTGTGAAACACTATACAGCTATACACATATAACTCTATACTGCTATACTGGTAGCTGGTATATTCTACCATAGTGCAGTGCAGAGCAGTATATTGGTTTAATTATGATATATTTAATTATAATACTAATTTCGACAAACTACTTTCTATCGGTAAATAGGCAATAATGCGTATTAGATTATATAGACTATTAGACTATAGATTATAGTATTACAGTATTATTAGACTAGGTGCTAGGCCTATATAGATTATATAGACTATCAGACTATAGATTATAGTATTACCTGATTACAGTATTATTAGACTAGGTGCCAGCCTAGTACCTATCTGGCCTATCAGCCTATATAGACGCAATAATGAAAATAACAGGTACCGGTAAGACAACGACAAGTTGGGTATTTTGGCAAAACTCAAATTTTGTAGAATCGGGTGATTTTAAAAAAGCACAAACCGGGTGATTTTCAAACCTGTTATCACAGTATCAGGTTATGAAAACATTTGAAATTTCTTGAAGGTTATTTTCTCTCAACTTGTAACTTCCAGTTTCTTTTTTTAAAAACCGCATCTGGGGACCTGAATTCGTAATGAAAGTAAAAAAGGAACCCGAAATTACCCTGGGTTTTACTGTTTTAATAGGCCTAGGCCTAGTTTAATATATAGCTGAGATGTGTAGGTTTCTTCCTAGGGGTGCAGGGGTGGTCATGATGGTCTCATGTAACTGTGCTCCGGTCAGGTAGAGGTACCGGTACCGGTACCCGAAACGTGACTGTCTGACTGTACCGAATGTGTAAATTGAGTGTTGAGGAAGTTCTCAACAGTCATGACGCGATCAGGCGATGACGGAAAGACGTGCATGAGCTGACGAGTGTTGTATTATAGGCCTATAACTGTCAGACTGTATTAAATTTTGGGCATTTCTACAGGACAGCAGGACTCACCTCATGCATTACCTCAGTTTAATACCGGTAGTTAGTTACAGCACATGATCATTTCTTCGATCTATTCACAAATTTACCCTTCTGTGTTCATCCGATCAGTCGCCTGCCAGTGCCAGTAGATGTATGCTGATACAAATAACTTCTGTACAGTACTCGAGTACCGGTACTCTGACGCAGTACTACAGTATGCAGTACGGTCTGTGACTTACATCATTGCATACAGCGATACAGGTATACAGCCTGACTTAGGTACCATACTGTGTCGTGTATACATAACCGAACAAAATCAATATTGGATACTGATGAAATGGCACCTATTATAAAGTTTCAGTTTCTAAACTGAATATTCATTGAATTTAATGGGTAAATCTTTTCGATCTACGCGTAGCTACGCGTAGTTTGTAACTTCCATTCCTGTCATTTACCGGTAGTCACTTACTGCCTTTTGAACAACTACGCGTAGAGGTTTTAAAACTAAGCGTAGGTATTTTGGAACTACGCGTAGGTCCCAGCAAATACATATCCAGCGATTAGCACGCTAATAGCGGGATGTACCATCCTGCTAATATCCCGCTATTTTTATAAGATAATATCCGGATAATCGCCGTAAAAGTGGTCCCCGCTATCGTGGTGTTTTTAGCGGGATAATTATCCGGTTTTTAGCGGGATAATTATCCGGTTTTTAGCGGTTCCTTAGCGGCATTTTTGCTTGGATTTAGCGGCATTTGTAGCTGCCCAGGTTAAAAAAAATTATTGTCCAATCACATGGCGTTCCTTGTGCATACTCTGTGTGGAGAGATGGGGAGGGGGGGGGGGGGGGGGGCTGGAGTGGTTAGCCTACCTTACCTCCCTATGCCTACACCCTACGGCCTTACACCTACAATACTCTATACAAACTGAGATGTAATCGTTTGAGTATAATAAGAGAATATATAATGCTTTTAGACTTAGGAGTATCCTATATAACTTTAAGCGGTCATCAAAAAATATTAATTCGCTTATTAAAATCTACAGTATATATTTGATCTTATTTACAACCATATTAGATAATTCATAATTATGAATTTATTAAAAATAATAAATTGTAAACTGTTTTTAATCGATTATTCGAAGATTAGAAACCATATATGTTA
>JAUCBJ010004861.1:0-30075 GCA_032718475.1 Nemertoderma westbladi | reverse complement strand
GAAAAATCTCAGAATACGATCATGCTTCATCTTGAATGAAGAGGATATATTGTAGCACCAGCGGATAAATTCAGCCTTGTAGTTCTCGATAGTAGATATCGTTCCCGGTCGAAGTCGTTGGCTCAAGGAAGATTTGCTGTACTCATATGTAAAAGGGATGTGATTAGAAGCATTGGGAATGCTCTTCTTGATGAATCGTAAGTGGAGAAGACACCAACATACGAATGATTGCTTCTTGGCACTTTGGCTAACACTCGTCTAACACTCGTCTCTAACATCGCGTCTTGTAAGAAAATTTGAGAGTGAAAAAACTTTGTTACGCAAATCAGGCTTTCAAAGGCCTTCGATTACGCAAGAGAAAGTTTCTGCTATTAAAACTCACTTCCTAACATATCCAGAAACCTCTTTGCGCCGTGTGTCCTTAGCTGTAGGGGTAAGCAGAAGCTCCACTCAAAGGATTGCCAAAAACCTGAAATTTCGACCATATAAAATTCAGATGTTGCACGGGCTCAAACCCAACGACTATTCCAGCAGAGTGAGCGCTTCTGACGCTATTCTGCTTTATTTAGAAGATAAAGATCCGGCCCACATTTACTTTAGCGATGAGGCAACCTTTCACCTCAGTGGCGCTGTCAATCGGTGGAACTGCAGAATTTGGGGTACTGAAAACCCCCATAAAGTGACAGAACGCTTCCGTGACACACCAAAGTTAACGGTATGGTCTTCCACACAGGTTATTGGACCATACATTTTCGAAGGTTCGTCTATCAACGCTAAGAAATATCTGGCAATGCTGCAAGATTTTCTAATTCCAAGACTGAGTCTTAACACCGACAAAGTGCTGTTTCAGCAGGACGGTGCACCGACACATTGGGCCCTTAACGTTCGTTTATTTTTGGACAGTACCTTTCCTGCAGGTGGATTGGCAGAGACGGTCCTATACGATGGCCAGTTCGTTCTCTCGATTTGACTCCCTGTGATTACTATTTATGGGGCCATGTCAAGAATCTTGTGTACAGTGAAACGGTGACGAGGCTAGAAGAGCTGAGGACGCGCATTAATTCCGCACTGGAAACAATTCCGCATCATCATTTACAAAACTGTTTCCAAGAAACGATCAAGCGGCTTATGAAGGTGAAAGAAATAGGTGGAGGCCACATTGAAATTTACAAACCATAAAGTATACTGATAGTCCGATTAATTTAACTTCACTGCTATGGACTGTGTGAATAATCAGTTATCTATTATACAAAGATACTTGTTCTGAACTTAACTTTATAAACTACTTAAACATTCTAATTCAATAAAAACGTTGGGCTTAATTATAAGGATAATTATTGTTCACCATAGCAATAAAATCACCGAGAATGCATTCCAAAGTTTAAGTTCACCTATTGGCTTTCATATGATACTAAGAAGTCTGCGATTGATGCTCATTGTGACGAGTTATTAAACTTTAAAACCGGATCAAATTTATTGGGACACCCTGTATATCGTTTATTGTTTTGGTTAGAAAAGCCTGTCTATGTAACCTGTTCCTTCCCTCAATTGGTAACAATATCGATTATTGTTTTGGTTAGAAAAGCCTGCTTCTGGATCCTGTTCCTTTCCCTCAATTGGTAACAAATATAGTTTATTGTTTTGGTTAGAAAAGTCCGCCTTTACTTTTATACACCCTGATACCGGTATCTCAGCCTAACATATAAATCCCCTCCTCGATACTATCTGTATATAGTTTAACGTGCTGAATCAGCCAGCAGTATACTGTATGCCGATGATAAGGTTCTCTTTATATAATTATATTCTCATACTCAATTCTTGAAGGAAAGCGAATATGCGACGATCAATAATATCGTAAACCTTCTAATCTAAAGTTACTGTATTTTTGTCGGTAGGTTATTCATCAGTCAGGTAGTCTCCCTATTGTATTTGGGGAGTCTCCCATCCCCGGTCTCCGCTTTGTACTCACCCATGGAACAGGTTATAGTGACACGATATAAATAATAAACTAAATTCAATAGAACCGGTTACAGTTTTATTTTTGAGAATAATCAGCTATTATTTGCGTCGAAGTTCTCCTGGAGAGGGATGAATTTTGATTGCGTCTAAAGACCCTCTATCTGCATTGAAAAGGCGTTTGAGAGAAGTCATTGGCTGTCCACCACGTCTATATTCTTACCGAAAGAAAGGCGTACCTTAAGAGCATGGAGGAGCTGGTGGATGGGAGACCAGGCTTTCTATTTGCGAATTCGGAGATCTTTACCAAACCTCGCCATTCAGAAGTCATTCACAAATATCCAGCGATTGAGTGTTATCATGATCAACTTTAAGCTGGTCGGATTCCATGTTTTCTATAACTGTTCAGAATTGTGGTCTTTGTGCTATTCACAAATTGGACAGTTTCACAGTTTAGATGTTCTGCTGGGGACCCACGACTACGGAGCTACCTTTTGGTGCAAATATTTCCACGCTATCAGCTCTATGAATATCGAGATGTCCACAGCACATGAGACAGAGAGATTAACTGGACGTAAATCCCACCACGGCGAATTAATATCCCCCTCAATGTTAAATTCTCAATTTAGTGAAAGGAGCAGGTTACAGTGGCATGTTACTATAATCAAAACAATAAAAATTCAATTCAAAAAAGTCAATAGAACAGTTTACAGTTTTACTTTTGATGGTAATCAGCTGTTATTTGCGTCGAATTTTCCCAGGAGAGAGATGAAATTGGATTAGGTCGAAAGTCTCCGCCTATCCGCAGCTCATAGTCCTCCACAATGATGAAGATGAATGCTGCTAAAGTGTATCACCCAATGGATCTCCGGCGTCACTCCACTGGATCTCCATCCGTCACTAAAGTGTATCACCCACTGGATCTCCGT
The DNA here is from genome assembly GCA_032718475.1 of Nemertoderma westbladi. Lineage (NCBI taxonomy): Eukaryota > Metazoa > Xenacoelomorpha > Nemertodermatida > Nemertodermatidae > Nemertoderma > Nemertoderma westbladi. The sequence goes on along the minus strand of JAUCBJ010004861.1, from coordinate 27,190 downwards.
CCGTCACTAAAGTGTATCACCCAATGGATCTGCGTCCGTCACAAACTCATTTGATTGTTTCACTTATCTCATCGTGAATCCCATATGCTGAAATAATTTGGATTAGAATTGAACTATTTACCGGTGCAGAGTAATTTATAATAATAACTTTCTGAGAATTATTGCATTTAATTTGAGTTGACAATTTGTAGACATGTACTAAAAACCATTATATGATTCTGTAATATGTAGGGCTGGGAGACCTCAAGCGACATGCAAAGAAAAAGAAAGAAAAAGAGAAGGTTTTTTATTTAGTTTTAATGTGACTTGAGGTCTCCCAGCCCTACATATTACAGAATCATGATCACACCAGTGACGAGAGCGCGACAGTATTTATAAACTAAAACCATTATATCGTTTTTTTTTGTTGTTAGTCAGTCTGTATTACCTTAAACCAATTCATAAAGCAATTCAAAGTTAAATGTTTGGTTGTTAAATATTTAATTTTTTTCCATCTATTAGCGGTGAACGGAACGTAGATAAAAGGATAATCAACACAACGATTATTAAATCAAGGAAATTTAATAATAGAAAATAAAATCAATCAATCAGGGAATGAAAACAAACAACTAAATTATCGAAAACTGCGAAATAAAATTGATCCAACGAAATGAATATAATAAATAAATAAATAATAATAGAATGACTGCGAGTTACCATAGTGGTTACTGGTTACCTTAGTAACATAAATGAAACCATAGAAACACACGCTATAACAATACCTACTAACAGGGTGAGGCTGGAGGTGCAACCAAGGTAACACAATGAGGTGTCGCCATTGGAACATACGTTGTGACCAAAACCTCGGTGAATTACAAAGGAAAATAATACGAGTTGAGCTAATTAGGTCTAGCTAACTACGTATCCATATCAACATACATGTAACTACAGCAATACAACACTTATTCGAATGTATTAACTGCAGTAATACGAGGAGTAGATAAAGAAACAACAGGTGTAACTATGGCAACACAAATTATAACTATAGCAACAGTAACCGGTAGCTACAACATGACGAAGTCCTCGTCGGCAGTTACGGGTTCGATGAGTCGGCCTTCCGAGTCAACGTGTCGGATCCGGAGGAGTCGAGTCGGAGTGGAACCGGATCCGGCCGAAGGGGACGACTGGACGGAACCGGTTCCATCCGCGATCACGAACAACGGATACTCCCCGCCGCCGCTGGAGGGACACGGCCGGAACAGTTTGGGGGCGAGTTGGAAGAACTCCTGCAGTTGGGCGTGGTTGTTCACATAGAAGCCGAGGGTGCAGCTCGGGTCCATACTGGAGATTGGGAGTTTACGTGGCGAGTCGCAGTGGAAGGAGGAAGTTGGGAAGTCGCGTTCGGTTACATCGACAACCTGAGGAAGGATGATATAAACAAGGATGATATAAACAAGAATGATATAAACAAGGATGAAATAAACAAGGATGATATAAACAAGGATGATATAAACAAGGATGATATAAACAAGGATGAAATAAACAAGGATGAGATAAACAAGGATGATATAAACAAGGATGATATAAACAAGGATGATATAAACAAGGATGATATAAACAAGGATGATATAATCAAGGATGATATAAACAAGGATGATATAAACAAGGATGAGATAAACAAGGATGATATAAACAAGGATGATATAAACAAGGATGATATAAACAAGGATGATATAAACAAGGATGATATAAACAAGGATGATATAAACAAGGATGATATAAACAAGGATGATATAAACAAGGATGAGATAAACAAGGATGATATAAACAAGGATGATATAAACAAGGATGAGATAAACAAGGATGAGATAAACAAGGATGATATAAACAAGGATGATATAAACAAGGATGATATAATCAAGGATGATATAAACAAGGATGATATAAACAAGGATGATATAATCAAGGATGATATAAACAAGGATGATATAAACAAGGATGAGATAAACAAGGATGAGATAAACAAGGATGAGATAAACAAGGATGATATAAACAAGGATGATATAAACAAGGATGATATAAACAAGGATGATATAAACAAGGATGATATAAACAAGGATGATATAAACAAGGATGAGATAAACAAGGATGATATAAACAAGGATGATATAAACAAGGATTATATAAACAAGGATGATATAAACAAGGATGATATAAACAAGGATGATATAAACAAGGATGATATAAACAAGGATGATATAAACAAGGATGAGATAAACAAGGATGATATAAACAAGGATGATATAAACAAGGATGATATAAACAAGGATGAGATAAACAAGGATGATATAAACAAGGATGATATAAACAAGGATGATATAAACAAGGATGATATAAACAAGGATGATATAAACAAGGATGATATAAACAAGGATGATATAAACAAGGATGATATAAACAAGGATGATATAAACAAGGATGGGATAAACAAGGATGATATAAACAAGGATGGGATAAACAATGTGCTGCAGATGAGCTATACGATACACTAACCAACGAAACATCGAAACACGTTTAATGTAATTGATATTCGCACCGCCATACGCACCATTAAATGGACCGAAAAATCACCCGAATATTGCCACTAACCATTTTTTAGAATTTAAATTTTTTCACATTTCTCAGACTGAAATAATTTAAAAATAATATACTTTTTTGATATGTTTTGAAGAGAAAACAGCACAAATGTGTTTGTTTATGCAGGGTATAAAATAAAATAAAGTCCATTGGATTATAAAGTATAACGAACTAACTGTTTGCGAGTAATGCGGGTCCAAGTAGATGAGTTTATCGTTCTGGTACCCGATGAAGTAGAGGGAATGTTTGGGACGACCGCCGATTATTCCGATACACCATTCCGTTCCGAAGAAGGTGCGAATACAGTCGGCGTAGATAGGGTTGAACGTCGAGCCACCGAGTCGGATGGGGACAAGTATGATTACGGCGCGCCATTGGGGCGGGGTGGTTATCTCACTGGAACGTCTGCCAAGTGAAAATATAACTTGTTGTTTGTTTTGTCTAGGGTTTCGATTGCCGAGTCAATAAGTTAACCCAGAATTAACAAATGTATGTGTACTGTGCAGGCTGGCCCTATTTTTTATTAGGGTATTATTACATTCAAAATGCTAAAAAAATCTAGAAGATAAACATAAACGCCCCCACTCGAACCAGACAATTTGGAACTTAAACGCCAAACGCCTTCCCCGTATAAACGCCTTCCCCGAATAAACGCCCTCCCCGAATAAACGCCTTCCCCGAATAAACGCCTTCCCCGAATAAACGCCTCCCTGAATAAACGCCTTCCCCGAATAAACGCCCTCCCTGAATAAACGCCTTCCCCGAATAAACGCCTTCCCCGAATAAACGCCCTCCCCGAATAAACGCCTCCCCCGAATAAACGCCCTCCTCGAATAAACGCATCCCCAATTGGCCATTTATCAACTTAAACGCCAAGGCTCTTATTCGAGTAAATACGGTATTTTATTCCACAAAATTGCCTTTTCACTTTTGCTCTCTTTAAACCATATTGTACTGGTTGAAGGCGCAGACGAGGGCCGGTTGCTGGTAGTGACTCTAACTACCGATAGCTGTTATACAGAAATACAACAAGAATGCATTACAGGAATAAAATAATAAACATCCTCCATTTATAAGAACAGAAGTAGCTAAATTACCTTCATTTCCTGGGAATAAAGGTAAATTCCATTTATTCGAAGGAAAAAAATTATTCCCAAGACTTGGGTTATAGATCTGTTAAAAATAAATATTTTGGAATAAAATAGGTGTAATAGGTAAATATTGTGGAATGAAATTAAATATAGGAACAATACACTTAAAATTAAAAATATAGACTAACTTGGCTTACATTAAAAATTATTACTATTCAATTAATATTATTAGTATTTAAAACCTGCATTATAAATGCGCGTTCAATGCTTATAGAAGTGACCGACTCACCTCCGGGTCCTTTGACACAATTGCTCGACATCATCCTTATAGATGGTGCAATCCTGAGCGACGTAGACACAGAGTTGGTCGAGAAGGGGGTTGGTAAACTGGGATTGTATCATTGCACTACGTAAGAGATGAGCCACAGTGGAAGGCCCGTACCTAGAATAGTAGCAGTATATAGTGGGTTGGGTTGGGTAGTACAGGTGAATGTAACGAATGTGGGATTCAATATACACACCCGGGAGGACAAGGGGCCAAACAATGAGTATATCCACATGATTGACACACCGCGCCTAGCCAAATAAATTGGCCGAGTAACTGGCGTGTGCTGTTAAAAAATTTAAAAGTAATTACCAGGTGGTAATTACTGCAAAATCGTACTATGTTAGTGTTTAAGTGTATCCCGATTCCGAAAAACCGGGATCCCGGCAAAATATGCAATAATCCCGATCCAGACTTTTTTGGAACGGGATCCCGAGAAGTATAAATAATGAAGTAAATTTGTTGAATATCTGATAAATAGTTTCAGCAGAACAGAAATGTTTGATTATATCGAATTTTCATGACAGTAATCAATTGTAAATTAAATTTAATATAATTTCTCTTACTAAAATTTCAGAAGTGTAATAGGCGAGTTAATCTAGCCGAAAAAGGGGGTCAACCCATAACAAATTCGCAATTCATCCAAACCAATTTTTTTTATTATACATTACCTTGTTAATACCCCCAAAAAAGTCTATAATATTATATTATGCGGATCTCCTACAATTTCCTGTTTCTTTCCTTAGCAACATGGATTTTACATAGCAACAAGGGTTCTATTGGTGGGATTTTCTCCAAATTTGGTACAGACAAACTTTACTCTAATGACTATCGATTGACAGAAGTATGCACTTCTATATGGTTACCAATTTAGTTTCCAGAACAACGGAAATTTGTCTAATAATTTAACCATTTTTAATACCAATTTTGCTGGTACAATATAGAGAGAGAGCTTATTTACACAACTTATATACTAAACGGGTGGATGTAACCTCGCCCATCGGATTTATCGACCCCAAAAACCCTTATCACCAAAATATTTATTCGTTATATGATAAACTATTGTGGTTTTCAAACTAAAAAAAATAAATAAATTACACCTTAAATCAATAGAGCAATCACAATTTAATTATGTGAAAAATCTTCACTAACATTAATGGAAATTATGAAATTTCTTTGCAGTGGAATTGTATAATTTTTTTTACAACGGTTACCTTAATTCGTGAAGTTTTTGATATATTTAAAAATTTGATGCGACTTCTAGTTTCCGAGATATAGCAATTAATGTGTAACACGCCAGTGTAAATATTACCAATTTCCCATTGAATCACACCTTATTGTGAAATTAATTAAATTATTCTGGAACATCACCAATTTGCTACTTACTTTTCCCTACTGTTCCTTTTGTTTGGCTTGTGTTATGCAAATTTACCCAGAATTTCTATGAATAAACATATGATCCGCAAAATAAAATCTTATAGACTTTTTTTGGTCATTAATAAGGTAATATAGAATCCAAAATGTGTGGTTCGGATTGATTGCGAAATACTTATAAATGGGTTTTTGGCTAGATTGACTCGACTATAAGATAAAGTGAGTAACCCAAAACCCGCCACATATAGTGATAACTTTAGGACATTTAATCCAAAATTGCAATCCCGATCCCGAAAATCGGGATCCCGGGAGTGATAATCCCGGTCCCAATCCCGATCAAAAAGCATAAACAAGATTGGCGCGAGTTTGTGGTGCTGCTTCCTATTCGTCAGTTAGTTACGCTTATCTTTTTTATCATGACTGCCGGTATTTATGTATTTACCATCACCTAACGGCAGAGTTTCTAATTAATTATCACCTCCATGCTTCATGCAAAGAAAAAACCTGCAATTACGAGTAAAAATATCGCAAATAAAAATATACAGCGCGATTAAACACATCGCGATTTAGATATTTCGTACTTTAGAGTCTCCTATCAATCGCTGTCAATACATCTATAAAAGGACGAAGAAATAGCTATATATTTGTCCTACTACAGCTTAGCATACGTACCGAAATTATTATTACTAGGTTATGGGCTAAGCAATAACATTCTCAAAATGAATGGATTTACAATCAAAAACCAACAAAATGAAAAACAATAAAAGGGACCAGATCGTGGAACATAGAATTCCGAATGGCTGTGGTTATAGATAAACTGCAAAATACTAACCATTCGCCAGGCGATTTCCCCAAACCCGTTCCCATAACCAACAGGTTATGAAGAGAGAACGGACAGAGATTGGAGTGGAAGTCACCGAACCAGCGAATAATCTCGCGGTGGTAAATCAATTCGTCTCTCGTATGTCGTCCATCAACACGCCAGTAACGGTATAGGAAATGCGTTATGAACGCCTAGCAACGGAAATAACAAAGTCTAGAGCTCATCCAAGCATATGGATGCACATGAGCAGTACTATGATTGCTACGGCTGCTGCGCAAATAATGTATCAAATAATATAACACTGAAAGCTGGCTGTGCATAACAAACAAATAAACCGAACCACTAACCCTCCCAACTCTAACCTGAGCACTGAGCAGAGCACTAACCCTCCCAACACTAACCTGAGCACTAACACACCCCCCACCAACCTTAGCACTAACACACCCCACACCAACCATAGCACTAACAACTAACACACCCCACACCAACCTTAGCACTAACACACCCCACACCTACCTTAGCACTAACACACCCCACACCAACCTTAGCACTAACACACCCCTATCCAACCTTAGCCCTAACACACCCCACACCAACCTTAACACTAACACACCCGACACCAACCTTAGCACTAACACACCCCACACCAACCATAGCACTAACAACTAACACACCCCACACCAACCTTAGCACTAACACACCCCACACCAACCTTAGCACTAACACACCCCACACCAACCCTAGCACTAACACACCCCACACCAACCATAGCACTAACAACTAACACACCCCACACCAACCTTAGCACTAACACACCCCACACCAACCTTAGCACTAACACACCCCACACCAACCCTAGCACTAACAATTAACACACCCCACACCAACTTTAGCACTAACACACCCCCCACCAACCTTAGCACTAACACACCCCACACCAACCATAGCACTAACAACTAACACACCCCACACCAACCTTAGCACTAACACACCCCACACCAACCTTAGCACTAACACACCCCACACCAACCATAGCACTAACAACTAACACACCCCACACCAACCTTAGCACTAACACACCCCACACCAACCTTAGCACTAACACACCCCACACCAACCTTAGCACTAACACACCCCTATCCAACCTTAGCCCTAACACACCCCACACCAACCTTAACACTAACACACCCGACACCAACCTTAGCACTAACACACCCCACACCAACCTTAGCACTAACACACCCCACACCAACCCTAGCACTAACAATTAACACACCCCACACCAACTTTAGCACTAACACACCCCCCACCAACCTTAGCACTAACACACCCCACACCAACCATAGCACTAACAACTAACACACCCCACACCAACCTTAGCACTAACACACCCCACACCAACCTTAGCACTAACACACCCCACACCAACCTTAGCACTAACACACCCCTATCCAACCTTAGCCCTAACACACCCCACACCAACCTTAACACTAACACACCCGACACCAACCTTAGCACTAACACACCCCACACCAACCTTAGCACTAACACACCCCACACCAACCCTAGCACTAACAATTAACACACCCCACACCAACCATAGCACTAACAACTAACACACCCCACACCAACCTTAGCACTAACACACCCCACACCAACCTTAGCACTAACACACCCCACACCAACCTTAGCACTAACACACCCCTATCCAACCTTAGCCCTAACACACCCCACACCAACCTTAACACTAACACACCCGACACCAACCTTAGCACTAACACACCCCACACCAACCTTAGCACTAACACACCCCACACCAACCCTAGCACTAACAATTAACACACCCCACACCAACTTTAGCACCAATAACTAACACACCCCACACCAACCTTAGCACTAACACACCCGACACCAACCTTAGCAGTAACACACCCCACACCAACCATAGCACTAACAACTAACACACCCCACACCAACCTTAGCACTAACACACCAACCATAGCACTAACAACTAACACACCCCACACCAACCTTAGCACTAACACACCCCACACCAACCTTAGCACTAACACACCCCACACCAACCTTAGCACTAACACACCCCACACCAACCATAGCACTAACAACTAACACACCCCACACCAACCTTAGCACTAACACACCCCACACCAACCTTAGCACTAACGACTAACACACCCCACGCCCACACCAACCTCAGCACTAACACACCCCACACCAACCATAGCACTAACACACCCCACACCAACCATAGCACTAACAACTAACACACCCCACACCAACCTTAGCACTAACAACTAACACACCCCACACCAACCTTAGCACTAACAACTAACACACCCCACACCAACCTTAGCACTAACACACCCCACACCAACCTTAGCACACCCTAAACCAACCTTAGCACTAACACACCCCACACAAACCTTAGCACTAACACACGCCACACCAACCTTAGCAATAACAACTAACACACCCCACACCAACCTTAGCACTAACAACTAACACACCCCACACCAACCTTAGCACTAACAACTAACACACCCCACACCAACCTTAGCACTAACAACTAACACACCCCACACCAACCTTAGCACACCCTACACCAACCTTAGCACTAACACACCCCACACCAACCTTAGCACTAACACACCCCACACCAACCTTAGCACACCCTACACCAACCTTAGCACTAACACACCCCACACCAACCTTAGCACTAACACACCCCACACCAACCTTAGCACACCCTACACCAACCTTAGCACTAACACACCCCACACCAACCTTAGCACTAACAACTAACACAACCCACACCAACCTTAGCACTAACCACTAACACACCCCACACCAACCTTAGCACTAAAACACCCCACACCAACCATAGCACTAACAACTAACACACCCCACACCAACCTTAGCACTAACACACCCCACACCAACCTTAGCACTAACACACCCCACACCAACCTTAGCACTATCACACCCCACACCAACCTTAGCACTAACACACCATGCACCAACCTTAGCACACCCTACACCTTAACACTAACACACCCCACACCAACCTTAGCACTAACACACCACACACCAACCTTAGCACTAACACACCCCACACCAATCTTAGCACACCCTACACATACCTCAGCACTAACACACCCTACACCAACCTTAGCACTAACACACCCCACACCAACCTTAGCACTAACACACCCCACACCAACCATAGCACTAACAACTAACACACCCCACACAAACCTTAGCACTAATACACCCCACACCAACCTTAGCATTAACAACTAACACACCCCACACCAATCTTAGCACACCCTACACATACTTTAGCACTAACACACCCCACACCAACCTTAGCACTAACACACCCCACACCAACCTTAGCACACCCTACACCAAACTTAACACTACAACACCCCACACCAACCTTAGCATTAACACACCCCGCACAAACCTTAACACTAGCCCTCTAGGGATGTTGCAGATGTCATATTTTTGACATCCGCGGATGCAGGTGTCTATTAAAACATACATATTTTTGTCTGGCCTCCCTTCTACATAAAGGTTATACCAGGATTTTATGTATAATATTCATTCCCAATAACTTAACAATAATATAACAAACATAATTATTGCTACCAGTGCAAAAGGACCTAAATGCATTTACTTCTTGCGAAGTTGTTTTTTAGTACGAAATAGTTTTGATTAATTATATATCTTGATAATTTAAGATAAAAGCAAAAAAATTACGATAAAAAGTAATTATTATTGAATTTATTTAAATTGAATGGTTATGGTTATTGTTGGATATAGATATCGCCACCCCATACTAACCTGAACACTAACCCACCCCACACTAACCTGAACACTAACCCACCCTACACTAACCTGAGCACTAACCCACCCCACACTAACCTGAGCACTAACCCACCCCACACTAACCTGAGCACTAACCCACCCCACACTAACCTGAGCACTAACCCACCCTACATTAACCTGAGCATGAGCACTAACCCACCCCACACTAACCTGAGCACTAACCCACCCTACACTAACCTGAGAACTAACCCACCCCACACTAACCTGAACACTAACCCACCCCACACTAACCTGAGCACTAACCCACCCCACACTAACCTGAGCACTAACCCACCCTACATTAACCTGAGCATGAGCACTAACCCACCCCACACTAACCTGAGCACTAACCCACCCTACACTAACCTGAGAACTAACCCACCCCACACTAACCTGAGCACTAACTCACCCCACTCTAACCTGAGTACTAACCCACCCCATACTAACCTGAGCACTAACCCACCCTAGATTAACCTGAGCATGAGCACTAACCCACCCCACACTAACCTAAGCACTGAGCAGAGCACTAACCCACCCCACACTAACCTGAGCACTAACCCACCCTACACTAACCTGAGCACTAACCCTCCCCACACTAACCTGATCACTAACCCACCCTACATTAACCTGAGCATGAGCACTAACCCACCCCACACTACCCTGAGCACTAACCCACCCCACACTAACCTGAGCACTAACCCACCCCACACTAACCTGAGCACTAACCATCCCCACACTAAACTGTGCACTAACCCACCCTACACTAACCTGAGCACTAACCCACCCCACACTAACCTGAGCACTAACCCACCCCACACTAACCTGAGCACTAACCCACCCTACACTAACTTGAGCACCAACAGCACCAACCATCCCCACACTAAACTGTGCACTAACCCACCACACACTAACCTGAGCACTAACACCCCCACGCTAACCTGTGCACTAACCCACCCCACACTAACCTGAGCACTAACACCCCCACGCTAACCTGTGCACTAACCCACCCCACACTAACCTGAGCACTAACCCACCCCACACTAACCTGAGCAATAACCCACCCCACACTATCCTGAGCACTAACCCACCCCACACTAACCTGAGCACTAACCCACCCCACACTAACCTGAGCACCAAAGATGTTGTTACGTTACGTTACGGTATCTTTTCAGGAATACGGTAGCTCAATATTTTTCCGTAACGTAAACCGTAACGTAATAGCTTTTTCAATACCGTAACGTAATTTTACTGTATATTTTTTCCGTAAAACGTAACGTAATAGCGTAATATTTGTTTTAGCTACCAAGCAATCATTTTGGACAAAAAAGTAAATCTTTCGACAAAAACTTTCACTTTCACTTGCATGTTCTAGCTAATTCAATATAAAGCTAAATGCTTTTAGGTTTTGTTTGTCTGTACACGGTATCCTTATAGCCAGCTTCCTGGCTTCTCCAGTTATTTATGATGAAGTCCCCCTATCAATTTAGCCAAAAGCTAATTCTAGGCGCACTTCTTCAGTATAGGCTACTTAACAATTACAATATCACAAAAACGAACACGTTCGTGGGGCCTTCGCGCAGCACAAAGGCTCACTCACTTCGTGGCTCGCCCCACAATATCACAAAAACAATATAAACTACATAACCTAAACTATATGATCCATGACCTAAATAATAGTTTGAGGACTCGTTAAATTAATCTGTTTAGAGTTCCAGCAACACTTAAACTTTGGCCAATCTGAAGGCGACTAAATACAGATTTCTAGAACACAATAATTCTCGTCCTGAGTTTCAACTCCCAAAGTTTCTGAGTTAATTTCAAGATTAATAGATTCACAGTTTATTATATGGAAAATAATAATAACGTTTTATACCTGAGTTAAGGGAGTAACTGGAATACCGTTAGTACCGGTACCGTGTGTCTTGTTTCTTCACAGGAGTTATTTTTATGGTTAAGTTAATTTGCAATTTCAAAACATTGAAACTATAGTTTTCCGATGTTTAGACAAAAATATGAAACTTTAAATATCTCTTTGTCAACATCTTATGGCAATATCAACCGGTTATTACGTTACGGTATTTTCGGTAATACGCAATTATTTTTTTCAGAATACAGTAACGTAACGTAATTTGAAAATTATTCCGTAATGAAATATCGTAACGTAAAATGTTCAGTTTTTCAACCGCAACGTAACGTAATACCGTAACGTAACGTAACGTAACGTAACGTAATACCGTAACGTAACGTAACGTAACGTAACGTAACGTAACGTAACGTAACGTAACGTAAAACATCCTTGCTGAGCTCTAACCCACCCCACACTAACCTGAGCTATCATCATTTGACCAGAACGTAACATACAACCCCAGCCAGAGTCGGATGTCAACGCAGTTCCTGATATAGAACGAAAATCTTTCCTGTAAAGAACATAGAAACGTTTTATTATATACAGTCTTAGTCTTAGTTAGATAAAAAAATATTATAAAAAAACTGGAAATGTAACAAATGAAATGACTCGTTGTTTGAAATTCGTTACTTTTATTACCGTGTCGTCTACTGACCAGGTACATTTTTAAAAAAATATGATTTTGAATGATTTCTTAATAATTATATATAGGGCCCACAGGATTGGCTATAATTTATTGTCATTTAATATTGCCATGTCCAGTCCAGTCCACTCCACCTATATTGCAAATGAAAAAATCGTACTTTTTGTTGAAACACAAAAATATGTATACGCCCTTGTAATAACCAAGCCAATCAAGTATTCGAACAAAATGTTGTGTTTCACCAACTCGTGAACTCGAAACGTCGTTGCTAAAATATGTAGACTACCGGTACCGTTCCGTTAGCTAAATTTACAAATGTTGGGCCTACAACACATGTGGTCACGTCAATTGCTTAAATCAACGCAATAAAAACATAAGAAATTGAAGTTGACAATAAGAAAATATTAAGTGTTTTGTCATGTGTTACTTTTTATATCTAGATAAACACCTTTTATATCGATACAGTTTGTGACTTAAAGTTTTGAAAACTGATAACACCACTCCCATCCTCAAAATCAATTTAAACAAGTTTAGTTACCGTAGTAATTTGTCCGAAGAAATATTTACTGACCTGTAAGTAAACCAAATCCTAGAAATAAAATCGTGTTGGAACCGACGCAGACAGTGCTGTCTGGCCTCTTCCACGGAATGATCAGCCGAGGTCAATCGGAAATCGTAGACCTGGCCGAGTAACCAGATAGGGTAGGAGTGACTGAACACGGTACGCAGATGCATCGACCACCCGTACTTCATGTTGTTCCACATGTTTAGAAACTTAGTCTTAACTTTGTCGGAATTATCGTTGTTTTCCAACAACGTAAACTGAGTTTCATCGGCGCCGGTGCACGGCGACTGAGTTGCCAGGGCGAGCGCGTACTCGCTCCACGGGTCTAGTCGCCCCGAGGGAGTGACGCTGCCCCGCGGGAGCTGGTGTTTACTCGTCTCCCACGTCGGTTTACTCGCGTCAGGTGTGGAGGATTTCCGACGGAAGGGCGGTTCCTTCCCACATCCGGGAGACCCGGAACCGGATAGTACAGAACCGTTGGAGGCTGAATTCGTGGGGAGTTTGTTAGTTAGTCTATCTGCTGTTGCAGTGCGAATATCGCTATGGATCACTGAGTCTTCTGCTGCAGGCAAATGGTTGCAATACGTCCCATCTGTTGTCGCATTGCTCTCCTGTCCTACACGTATACTCGCAGTTGGACAAGATGTAGCCAATGTCGGGAGTTCGAACCCGCCGCCAGTTACCAAGTCGCGGTTCTTTCGCGGAGTTCGATACTTGCCGGGTTGCGGTGCTTTGTGGTTATCGAGATCGGAGATGCGAAGACTCGATAGGTTTAAGTTTGTGGTGCCGGTGCCAGTCCGGGTTACCGGTAAGGTACTGCGTTTCAGTTCGGGTTGAGGGTGAGATTCTTGGTATAGCGACTGTGAACCGACTATATGTCGGTCCACTACGCTGTTATACAACAAAGGATCGGCCATTGGCTCAACCTCATACAGTTTTAGGGTATTATATATTGTCTATAAACTTAAACCGCCGCCGTTAGAATTATCAATGGGAGAATATCAACAAATTATCAACATTATTATTAATATAGAAAACAATAGTGAGTCAGTTTAAAATTGACCTTGAAAAGGCCAGGCCTAATTAATTTATTTTGAACTTATTTAAATAATGTGATTTAGATCTGTAATAAGATAATTTTCCGTTAAATGTGGTGTGAATCAGTAAATGTGTAGTGTAGTGTAGGCCTAAACTGCTGTACTGTACTTTCTCCTCCCGAGAAATATTGTAAGATTTACTCTGGTATAAGATAATAACAATGTCGGTCGGACGTATACAAGTATCATCAATTACATAACAAAGGTCAATTTAAAAATGAAGGCATGTAGAGCATGGTGATGGATGATAGTGAGATAGTGTTATTTAATTAATTTCAAAATTTACAATCAATAATTAAATTGACAACAGCAATTACACCATTACACGGCGGAGAAGTAAAACGGATTTCGGTGTCAGTCAATGACCTTTCAGAATTCTAAATAATGAAAATAAAACGAAGTGCGAAAAAGCTATAGCAGCAAATATCTTATAATATATTCATATTCGATATTAGAGATATTATATCACTAACAACAATATCAAAATAAACACTATTATTACTATATATAGGAGAATTCAATAGACGGGAAATTGCTGAGTATAAGTCTGTCTTGGTAAAACGAATCCCTTTTAAATGTTCAGAAAATATAATACCAACACTTTCATAGGAAGAAGAACACATGTTTAAAATCTCAACGTCTTCAATAATACCCTTAAAGATGGTCAGTTTAAGTTTTAGACCAGTTTCCTTAAGGATTTGGTGAATAATGAATCGCGGCGTTTTTCCATAAACCCAGTCCCAAGATAGCAATTCAGTGTAACAGTCAGAAATACCGGGATATATATTTTCATCGGTTGCATTTACATAAATAATTTCATCCATATTATTGACGTCAATTAATCCTTGTATAACTTCATCTACATCGAGATCAATGGACCCAACCAGTGAGTGTAAACTATCTGTAGCTCGACACGCTAGATTGCTCAAGTCTGTGTTGTGCCGGAGGAGTTTGGGAATAATTGATAGATTGGAGCCACGGCTGAGTAGAGTACAGTGATGGTATGCTGACAAACGAGTTAGTTTGGAAGCAGAACCAGATATCTTCAATTTATTTTTGTTTAGTATATCTCCCCGAGAATTGATAGTAAGATCAAGGTAAGGCCAAACTGTGTTTAAAGAGTTCACAATCCACTCAAGATTCAAAGATTTACTGTATGAGTTCCTGGATTGGAAAAAAGTTATACACAAGTTGCTCGGATCATGATATACAGAGCCGCCACCGCTGGACCTCCTAGCGACAGATATCCCATATCGCTTGGCGATAGTTAAATCAATTTCTTTCCAAGGATTTTGATGACGACCAATCACGGCAGCAGGATCATTCACCCAAATATAAACAAGCTTCTCATTTTCCTTAAGAATCTTTGTGTTAAACAACCACAATTCCAAGCCAAGATTCAAGAATACATTGCGCGTACTCGATATTAATAATGTAGGTTTAATCAAATTTGACATTTAATAATACAGTTATACGTTATACCAGTATACAGAAGTAGGGCAATCACAATCCAGCAATCAGGTAGGGTCTGGTCTAGTCTAGCGTCCGTGTACCGGACTATAGGCTTAGCAGCTTAGCCTGCTGGCGTATCGTATACCTAACTCTCTACATTCAGACTGCAGGACTGTAGGGCGTAGGCAGGGCTATCAGCTGATCAGCCTATGTAAGTTTGTATGCGGTGCAGGTGTGTCATCACATCACTCATCAGTTGAGTCACACACTGAGTAATTCGGGGATAATCAAACTGATGACAAAAGGGTGGCCATACCACCCCAGGTGCCAGGTATGGCCACCAATATTGTATAGGTCTACATTTTAAATGACTTAGTACCCCTGCCCTCTACCCTCTCAAGGGGTTGTATGCAGGTATGGCCTGGCCAGGCCATTGGGCAGTTGGGTTCATTTTTAAAAAAATCGCCATGAAATTCTGCCCAATAATGAATAAACAGTCA
Source organism: Nemertoderma westbladi (assembly GCA_032718475.1). Lineage (NCBI taxonomy): Eukaryota > Metazoa > Xenacoelomorpha > Nemertodermatida > Nemertodermatidae > Nemertoderma > Nemertoderma westbladi. Next base: position 10,907 of record JAUCBJ010004861.1, on the reverse strand, counting down.
TTTGTTATTCAAATATCAGACAATAAAATGCAGAACTGATCTACAACTACACTGCTACAAGTTGATAAAAAATAATCTTCAAGAAATTTCATGGTTTTTGCTCAATAATCCAGTAATCAGATAATAGTCGAATAACGCAAAATTTTGGAAATAGGGCCTTACTGAAATAAGCGCAATGCGTTAAAACCTGCCCGTGCCCACTACCAGACTGCTGCCCAGTCCACCTTCCAAGTGTGAAGTGCAAGTCAAGTGCAAGTACCGGTCACCGGTAGGCCTAGGGCCTACTGAACACTGAACGTGAACAGAAGTACATTCGCCACAGATTCTGAGATTATTATATTTGTTCGGTCCGTCTAAACACCAAAATCACACCAAATTGACCAAATCACACCCACTGACCTTGGACCTGCTGACAGCCTGAAGTCTGACAGCAGGACAGCAGCGGTAGGCCCTGCTGCTCCTGCCACCTACTGCAATACCTGAATACAGCAATATCAATCAGTCAATATCAAATGAAATTGATTAAATTTCAATAGCAGCATACTGGCATAGGGCCAGAGGCAGATAGGTCAGTAGGTGCTAGGCCCCTACAGGCTACAGCCCTCTCTGTATCAAGAACATAATCTGAATCTGATATAGGAAATTGTAAAGTTACCTGTCTGTGTCAAGAGTTGAGCCGTTCAAAAACACGATGTGTGTGTATGTTGGTGTGTATAACCATCCAATATCTCAAAAACTCAAGCAGGTACGCAACAAGTTTTAACGCGACTATTTATCAATTAGTATCTAGTTGTTGAATAAAAAAGTTGGGAACGATTCGATGTGCGATATTCGAAATATTAGCATATTATCAACATTACGGAACGCGAAATTAAATACCCACAGCTACACTTTGTCAGCTGAACAACATTTCACTACTTATTGTTAATTTGAGTTACGTATTACATTATTATTATATTATTATAGTTCTATCTCTATTCAGTCAGTTAGTGCAATTTCAAGCAGTACCTCATTTATATATCGTATGTATCTATAGGGCCTAATTCAGTAATTGTCATTGTTATAATACTGTCATCAACTCAGGCTAAGCTCAATTGTAATGTAAAGGCTTAGTAGGTTTTGTATATCTGGGACGTTTACAACAGCTGTCGATTAAACTAACAAAACCAGAAAACTGAACCAGGGTGGCTGCCAGCCGGGTACCAACGGCTGTTGGGTAGACTTAAGGGAACACTTCACAAGCTTTCATAGGAGGCTTGTACATGTACATTATATTGGTTGCTCTGATGTTTTTATTAGGCTAACTGAGAATGTATCAGGTATAAATACTGTAATTAGTGTTCTTTATTTTATTTATCTAATACAGAAGACCCCTCCGCAGAATAAACAGCTCTTTTGGACCGTTTCTCAGGTTGCGGATATGGATACCATTTCAGACATCATCGTAGTACTGTAATTGTGATATGATTTGTTTGCCTAGGCGAATGTGTATTACATTAGATGGGAGGCAGTTTTTTTGGTTGATGCAAGTCATTCTTGGTTTGCATCTTCCAATCCCCATCTGTTTCTTTGAGTCCGTGTAAGACAGGTTCGTTTAAAGCCATCTTGATGGCGTTCTAGTTCAAATTCGCATTTAAAATTCAATTTCGGTCTTAATAAAGGAATAAGCTCTATAAAACATTTAATAATTATGTATTCTTCACAATGGGTGAATTTAAATGCTTAAAATAAGACACGATGATGGTAGGATTACACTTATCATGTCCGAGATCGCACGACGCATGACCTACTGTATGTTATATACATTACTCTAGTATGAGCAATTTACTCTTAAGAAGCTGTGTTTGGAACTCACCCACGGAAAATAATACTATTACAGTATTATTGTCTGATTGTAGTTTTAGCATTGTATGGAAGGGGAGACCTTTCCATGCACATCACGAGCACATTAGCAGCTTCAGCTAGCCAGACAACCAATAGAATCAACTCACCTTTTATACCTCTGGTTCACCCCTTGTTTCCTAAATACCTGTTCTAGAATGAATAATATTTATATTACTGGCTCCCGTTGAGTACCAATACATACAGTACAGTAGTAGACAGTAGGTACACAGGGACATACTTTGCTTAGGTTTGGTGCAATCTTTGCCCGCGTCTAACCTTCAAACGATTGGGGAAAGGAGCAGGTTACAGAGACGGTTTAAAGCTCATCTATCCCATCATAGTAGACATGTACCGTACAACAAGAGTCCCACAAGAAATGAAAACAAATAAGTTGGTGCCAGTTCCCAAGAAGGGCAACCTAACACTCTATGGTTCTTTTCGGGGAATCTCATTGATCTCAATTGCTGCAAAGCTATACAATAGAATTCTATTAAATCGCATCAGAGATCCCATTGAGAGACTGCTCCGTGGAAATCAGAATGGGTTCCGTAAAGGTCGTGGGACCATGGAGCCCATTTTGGCACTTAGAAGGATAATTGAAGAGTTATCAAAAAGAAAGACAGGCATCTGGCTGTTATCTTTGTTGACTTCTTCAAGGCCTTTGATTCAGTCTCTCGCTCACGTATGTTCAGCATACTTTCATTATATGGGATTCCTGATGAAATTATTGCAGCAATCAGATCAGTATACGATGGTTCGACAACATTTGTGTCTACTGTTGACGGTGACACAGAACCATTTGAAGTGTTATGGGGCGTCCTCCAGGGAGACACACTTGCACCATTCTTGTTCATAATTGTTGTTGACTATGTTCTACGCATGTCCTTAGATCATCATAATGATGATGGGGTGATGATAACTCCACCTACTGGCTTCAGAAATCTAGGAAATCCTGCCAAGTACCTAACTGATCTAGACTTTGCTGATGACTTAGGAGTACTCTCAGAATCACTAGAGGGAGCCCAACGGCTCCTCAGCTCATTAGAACATGCTGCTTCTAGTGTTGGTCTTTTTATTAACTCCATAAAGACCAAAATTTTGACAGTTAACTTTGAAAGTCATCAGCAAGTCTCTGATCGGATGAGCATAAGCTCAAAATATGGTATGCTTGAGCATGTGGATGACTTCTGTTACCTGGGATCATGGATCCGGAAGTCAGGCGAGGACCTACGAATACGTAAGGGAAAGGCATGGGCCGCCTTGAATAGGCTTTCCAGGATTTGGAAGTCACCGAGAATTAATCGGAAATTTAAGGTCCTTTTATTTAGAGCAGCCAGTAGTTCCAGTACTATGCTGGGCTCTAACTGCTGAGGACACCAAATCTCTGGATGGCACATTCACAAGAATGCTACGCCGGGTTCATTGTGGCAAGTTCAATGCACACATCTCCAACCAGACACTATATAACATTGGAGGTGTCTCATTGGTTTCCCCAAGCTTGACACTAGAACAAAATCGCCTCCGCTTTGCAGGACATTGCTTTCGCCGTGAGGACCAGCCAGTGCATAATCTTGTACTTTGGCAGCCTCATGGAGTGAATAAGCATGGTGGACAGCCCATGACTTTCTTGAGACGCATCTTAAAGGACACTGGCCTTGAAGATGCGGATGATCTAGCAAATGTCATGGGTGATAGGGAGTTGTGGCGGTGCAATTTTGTCGATAAGCCGGCACAGCATTCTTAAAAATGCAGCTTCAATGCAGCATGCCGATCCTAGTAGTACAGAGACGGGAGGTTACAGAGACGGGAGGATACAGATTATTTTATCATCGCAGTGACAGATTTGGGGGCTCCAGAATAATGGGATGGGATGTAATAGGTCGTGAGGGCGCGTTTTACAATTTTGTTGATCATGGTGTGTCTGGGAAAACGGCCAGCACTCCTTTGGCACGAGAGGCCATGGAGCCCATTGGCTGCCCCAGGACACTCACAGCGGGCGCAGGAGCGAGGCTCAGTTACACGACAGCCAAGTCGAATGGGAATACTGTAGCTATCCGACCGGAACTGCGTATCACTGAGTTTCAGCCCCAATGCAATGGCTACAATGATTGACATTCACCCAGACGTTAAGTGTTATTTATTAATTTTTGTTATAGTAGTTTAAAACCACATTTAGTTTATGATAATAATGTACATCTTGTATAGTAGGGATGGGTTATATCCCCCTAATCCAATCCCCCACGATAACGCAAATAGATGATGACATGTTTATAACCATACTGGTAAAATATTGATAAAATTAAATTGCTACAGAATACTGCATTAATATATTATAATAAGTTAATCAAATAGTAAAATGCAAATAACAAATCAAATAAAGGCATCAATGATATTGGAACGAAAAACTTTATGGTCTTAAAACCATGAAATTCACGTCACAGATATATTGAAAATCTTCCTACATTGTGAATATTGTTGTGAATGTGAATATAGAAGTAAATGTGAATATTGTTAGGTCGTGATAAACCTTCCCCAAAGGCAATCTTTGCCCGCGTTTAACTTTAATTAAGAAAACACGTTCGTGGGGCCTTCGCGCAGCACGAGGCCCAGTTATTAGATACAAATTAAAATTGAGCGACTGTATCACAAAATCAGGTTTTGAGAAATTTACCCACACCACCAATCAATCAAAGAAAGGGTGACAGTACGTGTTTACCCCTTTTAATCTCTCCGCCCCCCCCCCCCCACCCTTCCAAACCACCAATACATAACCGCGACATCTACCACCCACGGAAGGGTAGCACGAACTTATTTCCAATCGCACGTTAAATATGCAAAGCCAGGTGGTTTATAGGAATATAATAAACGCAGTACTCGTTTTCATTATAAGCCTCTTTGCGTTCGTCCTGTTTTGTATTTAAATATATTTCTTAAACGCAGGCTAGGACGATCTTTATAATAATAATAACTAGGGATGCGATCAATATGTGAAGCCAGGTGGTTTATATAATAATTTAGTCAACGCAGTACTCGTCTTCATTATATGCCTCGTTGCGCTCGTCGCTTGTCCTGTTTTGTCATAAAATATTTTTCCTAAACGCAGACTGACGATCTTTATACAGTTATAACTATGCGAAGTTTCGAAACTGTGCGAGTAACTGTTGATACATCTATGTGGAGATGTGTGATATGTGGAGATGTGTGATACAACGCCAACGCATCTTATGCCGATGTAGTAATATGGGTATTGAAATAATATTAAATCAATGTACACTCTTAAAGCTGCAGCGAAAAAATGTAGCTAATTTCCTAGGTTACATATAAAATAATAATATTATTTTTAAGAACATTAATTTTACTACTTTGCAAAAATTCAATTAAAAAATAACCAGACATACAGTATACATTGTGGAATAAACTATTTCAGAAGCCTACAACAGCCATGCCATGGATGGTATTTATGTTATTATATCTGTCCTTTACCTGAGATAGCAATACAACACTTATAGTAGAGTCAATGTTGGGATGTTGGATTTAAAGAATGCTGTCTGGGCTGGAATAGCAATACTGGTTGCCTATTACAATTCCTCTCTGGTTAGTCTACAGCCACAACTCCCAGCTAGCTCCACACCAGCAGAGACTTGACCAATAATCATTCCCAGCAACTGGCTGGCTTAAGACACATCCTTCCATCTATGTACCAGCATGTTGGCCAATAAATGAGCAGTATTTAATGAGAATCAATTTTTTACGCCGTTTTAATTACTTTAGATCAATTAAAGACACAATTATTAAAGCAAATCACTTGAACTAATTAAAAACTATAACAGAATGGCGTATGTGGATTACATCTGTATAATTTTTAAGTATAATTATTTAAATCTTATACTGTAAAACAATTAATTTCCTTTAAAAGGCAGGTTGAAAATGGTGTTTTTACAGTAATCAACTTAATTAACTAATTAACTGCTATTATCTTAGCTTCTCGAAGGCCACACGGAAATTCTACTTGGAAAATTTCTAAACTTTTGCCAAACAACATGTGTACCAAGTTTGGATAGATTTCATCAAAGATAGGCCGAGTTATTAACGTTTAAAATTGAACGCGACAGAACGACAGGTTGATTAATGGTACCACTACCCTAAGGCTCACTCACTTCGTGGCTCGCCCCACATAACGATTACCTGTGATTTGCCCAATAGATGAGGTGACTTGCCCAATACAATAATTGCCCAATATACCACTTTGAAATTTTCGATTTTGCCTTTAAATTCTTTTTATAAGCGTTTTAAAAAAGTGTCTTTTGCGAAATCGCACCCTGCGTATCTTGGACATTCTTCACATTAGTCGTAATTTTTTCATATCAATAGAAAGCTTCGCTGCAAGGATTCCAAATATGTAACAACATCTGAATTTCGTTAATAAACAACTGAGATATAGGCGTTGAAATATTGCAAGAATTATCGTTCGATGCAGGCCATTTATTCTATTTAATAAATACACAAAATTCTAGAACGTGTTATTAATTTTATGAGTATTATCAAAATAATTAAATATAGCACGTAATAGTATGATTAAAGATGTAACAGTATATCAACATTTACTCTGCATGCACCCTACAGTGGCAGGTAAGAGAGGTTGTATTTTATCGAGGTAATGGTTTCACGACTCCTCTACCGAATAGCCTGGCAATGAACCTTGGCCTCTATGTCAGTTTCGTTAACAACCTCCCCGTCGCAGTTCCAACACCTCATCAGTCATCATCCCTCATAACATCCTCGTTTGATTTCAGTATCGCAGTAGAACTTTCCGCGCCTCGTTTCGCTCTTCTTCTAGCCTGCTAGATTTGGGACTTTATTTTATGAGTTGGTACATTGTTCCAGAATATTGTGTATTTATTACATCGAATAAATGGCCTTCAGTGATCGATAATTCTTGCAATCTTTGAACGCCTATATCTCAGCTGTTTCTCAACGAAATTCAGATATTGTTGCATATTTAGAATCCTTACAACGCAAGCTTTCTAATGATATGACAAAAATACGACTAATGTGAAGAATGGCAATGATACAGAGGGTACGATTTCGCAAAAGACACTTTTTTAAAACGCTTATAAAAAGAATTAAGGCAAAATCGAAAATTCCGGCTACATGGGGTCATCGACGGTGAGTGGAACTAGTTGTGATTCAAATTTCAAGCATTATGATAACGATTTGTAGAAAAATCTGTGGGGGGGGGGGGGGGGGGGGTCCATGTCATCCTAAAATGACACTATATATTACGGGACATGGTGTAATAGTTAGAGGACTCGATAAATTAATCTGTTTAGAGTTCCAGCAACACTTAAAATTTGACCAATCTGAAGGCGACTAAATACAGAGTTCTAGAACACAATAATTCTCGTCCTGAGTTTCAACTCCCAAAGTTTCTGAGTTAATTTCAAGATTAATAGATTCATAATTTATTATATGGAAAATAATAATAACGTTTTATACCGGAGTTAAGGGAGAAACTGGAATACCGTTAGTACCGGTACCGTGTGTCTTGTTTCTTCACAGGAATACAGAATAATGATTAATAAATCGGGGAATTAATTAATAAAATTAAATTAATTTGCAATTTCAAAACATTGAAACTATAGTTTTCCGATGTTTAGACAAAAATATGATGAAACTTTAAACATCTCTTTGTGGTCCTATGGCAATATCAACCGGTTATTACGTTACGGTATTTTCGGTAATACGCAAGTATTTTTTTCGGAATTCAGTAACGTAACGTAATTTAGAAATTATTCCGTAATGTAATATCGTAACGTAAAAAGTTCAGTTTTTCAACCGTAACGTAACGTAATACCGTAACGTAAAACATCCTTCTCGTAAACTATTAAGAAGGTTAAAATTTAATATTGGCAATATGTTAATTTATTTTTAATAATAATAATAATGTAATTACATTATACATACACAAACACATCCTTTATAATATAAGGTTTAATTTAACAACCTGATGATTCAATGATGCGGGTGTGGTTTACCTACTGGTACCATTAAGGGATCTGGTGACTTCTACAGTAAGAAGAGCCCAACAGGAATCGCTGCTGCACGGAATAAATTTAACGCCATCGCGAGCGGTGTGATCCCTCGATAGCTCATTAATTGTAGACAATGTATTGCCCTTTCGTATTCGGAGGTCTTCAGCTGATAAGTCTACTACAATACATAAGCCACACTCAATAAAGCATATCATTTTAAAGTATCGTCTGCCTGTATGTAAGCTGTTTTATTATAAGAAGGGATCTAGGGGTCTTAACCTCGAATGATAAGTTTATTTTACCGAAAATAACTTATCTTTTATTGGCGCAATTGTAGGACTAATCCCATCACATGCGTACTTTTTAACCGGGTAGTGTACAAATTTAGGAATCGCGTAATTTTTCTTGAAATTAATATCTCATATCTCTCCAAACCACGTACGCGTTTCGACCTTACTGGGTCTCATCAGCGTGGTGTCGGATTCGAACCTGGGACCTCGAGGCGGAAGCCGAGACTACAACCACTAGGCCACAGGTTCTTGAGATATGGAGTATTAATTTCAAAGACAGCTGCCATTTTATTAGCCCCTGATTTTTGATTATTGATAGTAACAATGTGTTGGCAAGCTGTATTTTTCGAGGTGTTTGTTATTATACATTTTATTATAAGAAGGGATCTAGGGGTCTTAACCTCGAATGATAAGTTTATTTTACCGAAAATAACTTATCTTTTATTGGCGCAATTGTAGGACTAATCCCATCACATGCGTACTTTTTAACCGGGTAGTGTACAAATTTAGGAATCGCGTAATTTTTCTTGAAATTAATATCTCATATCTCTCCAAACCACGTACGCGTTTCGACCTTACTGGGTCTCATCAGCGTGGTGTCGGATTCGAACCTGGGACCTCGAGGCGGAAGCCGAGACTACAACCACTAGGCCACAGGTTCTTGAGATATGGAGTATTAATTTCAAAGACAGCTGCCATTTTATTAGCCCCTGATTTTTGATTATTGATAGTAACAATGTGTTGGCAAGCTGTATTTTTCGAGGTGTTTGTTATTATACATTTTATTATAAGGGATCTAGGGGTCTTAACCTCGAATGATAAGTTTATTTTACCGAAAATAACTTATCTTTTATTGGCGCAATTGTAGGACTAATCCCATCACATGCGTACTTTTTAACCGGGTAGTGTACAAATTTAGGAATCGCGTAATTTTTCTTGAAATTAATATCTCATATCTCTCCAAACCACGTACGCGTTTCGACCTTACTGGGTCTCATCAGCGTGGTGTCGGATTCGAACCTGGGACCTCGAGGCGGAAGCCGAGACTACAACCACTAGGCCACAGGTTCTTGAGATATGGAGTATTAATTTCAAAGACAGCTGCCATTTTATTAGCCCCTGATTTTTGATTATTGATAGTAACAATGTGTTGGCAAGCTGTATTTTTCGAGGTGTTTGTTATTATACATTTTATTATAAGAAGGGATCTAGGGGTCTTAACCTCGAATGATAAGTTTATTTTACCGAAAATAACTTATCTTTTATTGGCGCAATTGTAGGACTAATCCCATCACATGCGTACTTTTTAACCGGGTAGTGTACAAATTTAGGAATCGCGTAATTTTTCTTGAAATTAATATCTCATATCTCTCCAAACCACGTACGCGTTTCGACCTTACTGGGTCTCATCAGCGTGGTGTCGGATTCGAACCTGGGACCTCGAGGCGGAAGCCGAGACTACAACCACTAGGCCACAGGTTCTTGAGATATGGAGTATTAATTTCAAAGACAGCTGCCATTTTATTAGCCCCTGATTTTTGATTATTGATAGTAACAATGTGTTGGCAAGCTGTATTTTTCGAGGTGTTTGTTATTATACATTTTATTATAAGAAGGGATCTAGGGGTCTTAACCTCGAATGATAAGTTTATTTTACCGAAAATAACTTATCTTTTATTGGCGCAATTGTAGGACTAATCCCATCACATGCGTACTTTTTAACCGGGTAGTGTACAAATTTAGGAATCGCGTAATTTTTCTTGAAATTAATATCTCATATCTCTCCAAACCACGTACGCGTTTCGACCTTACTGGGTCTCATCAGCGTGGTGTCGGATTCGAACCTGGGACCTCGAGGCGGAAGCCGAGACTACAACCACTAGGCCACAGGTTCTTGAGATATGGAGTATTAATTTCAAAGACAGCTGCCATTTTATTAGCCCCTGATTTTTGATTATTGATAGTAACAATGTGTTGGCAAGCTGTATTTTTCGAGGTGTTTGTTATTATACATTTTATTATAAGAAGGGATCTAGGGGTCTTAACCTCGAATGATAAGTTTATTTTACCGAAAATAACTTATCTTTTATTGGCGCAATTGTAGGACTAATCCCATCACATGCGTACTTTTTAACCGGGTAGTGTACAAATTTAGGAATCGCGTAATTTTTCTTGAAATTAATATCTCATATCTCTCCAAACCACGTACGCGTTTCGACCTTACTGGGTCTCATCAGCGTGGTGTCGGATTCGAACCTGGGACCTCGAGGCGGAAGCCGAGACTACAACCACTAGGCCACAGGTTCTTGAGATATGGAGTATTAATTTCAAAGACAGCTGCCATTTTATTAGCCCCTGATTTTTGATTATTGATAGTAACAATGTGTTGGCAAGCTGTATTTTTCGAGGTGTTTGTTATTATACATTTTATTATAAGAAGGGATCTAGGGGTCTTAACCTCGAATGATATGTTTATTTTACCGAAAATAACTTATCTTTTATTGGCGCAATTGTAGGACTAATCCCATCACATGCGTACTTTTTAACCGGGTAGTGTACAAATTTAGGAATCGCGTAATTTTTCTTGAAATTAATATCTCATATCTCTCCAAACCACGTACGCGTTTCGACCTTACTGGGTCTCATCAGCGTGGTGTCGGATAACAAACACCTCGAAAAATACAGCTTGCCAACACATTGT
>JAUCBJ010004860.1:0-13528 GCA_032718475.1 Nemertoderma westbladi | reverse complement strand
GGCCACCCACTCTAAATCCGACCCTGAGTATCTTGAAACACCAGTTGCAGGGTTTCGTAAGTTTTGAATTAATAAAAATACCTGGCATTGTCATCAGTCATCGCATAATATGTATACACATTAGGATCACTAAACAGCTCATACATATTACAACCTACACTACATAACACGCTTTCTATTGCAATTCTAGTTCTAAAATAAATAATTACCTTTGTACAAAGTGTCTGCGCTTTCAGGGGAAAAGCCAATGTTAATAGTCTGTCGAATGTAAAAGCAACCAGGATGAAGTTAGCAGAACGAGAGGATGCGATGTCGTGCCAGTGTAGAATCTGAATTAATGAATAAAACAATACAATTCCTTAATTGGTTGGTTGAAGTTACTGTAGGGAGCCGACTGTATAACTTGAAAAATAATACATTTGAAAAATACTTTACGAAATTGAACAAAACTGGAAAATATTTGACACCGTAGAATGTAATATAACTCACCATGCAAACAACATTCGATGTATTGAGTAGCTTAAAATCAAAGGCGACATCCAGCCAAGTAATAACTGAATCCCAAATCATTGACATAGTATCAACCACTGCCAACCCCTGGATAAATGATTTAATAAAACCTTATTGCATTTAGTATTCATTATTAGTTACCGTTATTATAAGTTATTAGTTAATTAATATCTCCAAATTTAATTAATAGTCTACTGTACTATGCAGTAGTAAGCTTGTTACATACATACGGACGATAATACTGTCTGATTAGGAATGTTGGCCTACTTTATTTCTTTATTACTCAGTAATTAGTTTATAATTATTATTATAATCATACATACCCCTAGCGGTAGTAGGCCCTACAGAGGCAAAGCGTATGTACATATGTACATGTTCGTTGGGCTTCGCGCAGCACGAGGCTCAGTTAACAGATACAGATTAACTCTATTAAACCCGGGGGGGGGGGGGGTCCATATGACCACTCCCGTGGTTTTTTTATTATAATTCTGAAACTAACGCAGTTGGGAATCTGAAATTTTATGACTTTTCCTATAAATCTATTGTCTTCCTAGTAGTGAAAACCGTTTTCAAAAATATTGCGTAGTTTTCGAGATATAGCACCATTTGTTTAACCCTACTTTTGGCACTTTTTTTGAGACATTTTTTGAAAATTTCATTTTATTAAATATGAATTGTAACATCTCTATTTTTGATTTACACCGTTTTTTTGGTGTTAGCAATTGGATGGAATTCATATAAATTGATATAGAAATTTCAAACTTGTTTATTTCGCCGGGTGCCAAATTTTTGTGCCAGCACCAAATTTTGAAATATGTCAATTTTGTAAATTGATTGTTTGAAACTTGTTTTTTTACGCAATTGGGGTTTTTTGGGGTTCTGGTTTCGTTGGAATATATACGAGTTGCACCAAGCGTATCAAGAGTATTTTTCGGTGCTGTGAGCAAATTTTGGTGCTAGCACGAAATTTTGAAAATCCATTCAATAGATAAAATTGCTTGCGATAATATATTTCTTGCGTTTTAGAGGTTTATGGCTGTTCTGAATTCAATGGAATATATTATTATCAAACTAGACATCTGAAACTTGTATTTTTCGGAAGTGGGTGCAAAATGTGGTGCTTGCACCAAATTTTGAAAACCATCAAATATATAAATTGACTGTGTCACCTTGTTTCTTGCGTTATACGGGTTTGTGAGGGTTCTGAATTCAATGGAATCAGTAAAATTTTCATAAGAAGTTGCAAACTTGTATTTTTCGCTGGTGGGTGAAAATTGTTGTGCCAGCACTAAATTTTGGAAAATAAGCAAATTGATCAGTAGATAGTATCATCTTGTATCTTGCGTTATACGGGTTTATGATGGTCCTGAATCCGATGGAATCAATAAAAACAGCATTGGACATCGCAAACTTGTACTTTTTGTTGATGGGTACGAAATTTGGTGTTATTACGCTGGAAAATACAAGTAGCAATGATCTGGCATATTAGAAATGTATTCCATTATAATCAGCGCCCTAGAAAACCTGATAATGTGAATTTATAGCATCGTATAAGTGATTTAAAATTTTTGTGTTCTAACTGAAAAGTTCTGGTTTACTTGTTTTTTTCATTTTTTTTCCTACGCAGAGGACTAAACAGCCATTTATAGTAATTATATCATTTTTTAATATTTTCCAATGTATTTTGCGCCCCAGAAAACCTGTATTGAAAAACAATTAGCCGAAAAATGTAACTTTCAAATTTTGTGAAAATTGTGCACTACTTGTAATTTTGGTGCTGCAATATAACCACCCCAGTACATTTTTTCGAATTTTTTTCGGTCGGATCCAGACTAGTAATACCTACGTACAAAAAAAATACGCTTTCATAAAAATTTGTAGATTTTAGAGGGGAGGGGGTCAATATTGAATATTAATAGTAATTTAATATTACAGTACTGGAAAATTTACCGTCAATATCATTATTAATAAGATCAGCTAGTAAATTATTAATAATAGTCAAATTTTAATAATTAAATTTTAATAAATTTAAATAATTAAATTTTAATAAATTTAAATAATTAAATTTTAATAAATTTAAATAATTAAATTTTAATAAATTTAAATAATTAAATTTTAATAATTAAAGGTCAAATTTTCAAATGGTTATTTTATTAGTTAATCTAGAGCAGAATTTAATGAGGAGTTCAAATCTGTAAACCGCTTAGTGAGACGTCTTTTAGTTCTAGAGTTATCGTTGGTTTTCCGTATGTCGGTCTGTCCGTCAAATTGTATGAAAGACAGACGACCGACAGACAGACAGACTAGATTCCACCAAACATTAAAACTGACATCAGAAATGAAATCAGCGACCCCGAAAACCCCCATATTGAAAATTTTAGATCCGTGGTGTGTATCCTTCGTGCCATCTTCGTCATCATAATGGTGATGGGGTGATGATAACTCCACCTACTGGCTCCAGAAGTCGAGTAAATCCTGCCAAGTACCTAACTGATCTAGACTTTGCTGATGACTTAGGAGTACTCTCAGAATCACTAGAGGGAGCCCAACGGCTCCTCAGCTCATTTGAACATGCTGCTTCTAGTGTTGGTCTTTTTATTAACTCCAGAAAGACCAACATTTTGACAGTTAACTTTGAAAGTCCTCAGCAAGTCTCTGATCGGATGAGCATAAGCTCAAAAGATGGTATGCTTGAGCATGTGGATGACTTCTGTTACCTGGGATCATGGATCCGGAAGTCAGGTGAGGACCTTCGAATACGTAAGGAAAAGGCATGGGCAGCCTTGAATAGGCTTTCCAGGATTTGGAAGTCACCGAGAATTAATCGGAAACTTAAGGTCCGGTTATTTAGAGCAGCAGTAGTTCCAGTACTCCTCTATGGGAGTCCGTGCTGGGCTCTAACTGCTGAGGACACCAAATCTCTGGATGGCACATTCACAAGAATGCTACGCCGGGTTCATTGTGTCAAGTTCAATGCACACATATCCAACCAGACACTATATAACATTGGAGGTGTCTCATTGGTTCCCCCAAGCTTCACACTAGAACAAAATCGCCTCCGCTTTGCAGGACATTGCTTTCGCCGTGAGGACCAGCCAGTGCATAATCTTGTACTTTGGCAGCCTCACGGAGTGAATAAGCATGGTGGACAGCCCATGACTTTCTTGAGACGCATCTTAAAGGACACTGGCCTTAAAGATGCGGATGAGCTAGCAAATGTCATGGGTGATAGGGAGTTGTGGCGGTGCAATTTTGTCGATAAGCCGGCACAGCATTCTTAAAAAAGCAGCTGCAATGCAGCATGCCGATCCTAGTAGTAGTAGTAGTAGTTCGTGCCAGAAGTAATATTTCAACCAGAACACAGACATCCGATTTTGGCGGGAAGGTTTAAAATTCGAAGGGCATTTTCTCAGAATTAAAATCTGAAATATGAAAAATGCTACTCCTCCTCTATTTTGTATCCAAATTTATCCATTTTTATGTCATTCGAATCAGATAGATGTGCTCTACAAATATTCTAGTATGTAATTTTGGAATAATATATTTTTTAGTTATTTTGGTGCCACTTTTCGTAAAAAGGTCCTGTTTTGTTGCAAAAATGATAGCAAAATTTATAAAAAATTAAATATAAAATTTTTAAAAATTTTTTTCAAAATTTGGTACTAGAATTATTTAATGTTATATATTTGAGAACACTTTAAATGCGAATCCGAAATTTTTCATTCAAGATTGGTAGACTACTAGCAATTCAAATAAAAAAAGTTATTATATCGTTTGCCGCTAGGGGGCGTCTAGAAATTCATATTTTTACATGTAGGGCTGATATTGACTTATATTGTAACGAGTATGATACGAACAAACCGAAATATTATGCTTGTTCTATAGGTACCCCCCCCCCCCCCCCCCCCTAAAACAACTGCTACAGATATAATACAGTTTATGTAAATTTGGATAAAAAATAATATCCCCAACACGGTCTACAACCCGAAACCAAGAACGAATTTTAATTTTTAATGTCCGATCGCCCTCAACCTAGTAATGGTAGTGTGTTATCGTTGTTCCATTTGAAATTTTTCTTTGGGATAAAATAAACGGTGATATATTATAGTAATCAGTGTTGTGAAATGTTGTGAAAGTTGGGATATAAATCCGCAATTCAAGGAGATTATGCATGTGGAATATTAATTTTTTTATAATAACATTTAAACTCTTTTATCTGCGTAGAGAACCAGTGTTGCTAGGCTAAAACTATTAGGTTATCTGGCACAGCGTTGAATAGCATACCATTCAACCAAGAAGGTGTGCAGTGCAAAAACCAGCAACGGCTGTATTAGGAATTATGTGCCTTTATATATACAGTATATGGATAACATGTCCCTGACGAGCCTTTACTTTTGCGTCATGTTCGAAATTGCTATAACAATAAATTACGCAACATTACATTATCAACTACAGTGGAATTCCAATATTAACTATATTATCTACAGATTTGTTTTTGTTTCATCGAATTTCGCCCAATAGAAAAAAGATATATTTTGATATATTTTGATATATATATTTTCAAAATTATTTATAACATAATATAACCAAAGGGGAGCAGTGGCTTTTCTGGACCACAAAAGATGTATATGAAATTGAAGACGTATTTATTCATACATATGAATATTTATCCAATATATCCATATGTCATATATCCAATGTCCATATAGAGCCAAAAATATATATCATTTTTTAAAAGACGAATTATGAAATTTCAGATATTAGAATCAAATATTAATAGATTGCTTATTTGTAGTTTATGGTTGATTTATATTTTTTTCTATTATAAGTGGATATATTGAAATTAATTATTAAGCAACAACATTTTAGTCTGCACCAAACATTTTTCCACCACGAGAACTCTACCATCACCAGAAGACTATTTAGTATGTTACTTAGCAATGGGTGTATATCTGAAAATTTAAAACAGTGGGAAATTTAAAAAAAACTAAAACACTGACGCAACGGGTTGGGGCGGCTAATCTGTTACGGCACCCAACTACCTGGCAACCTCGCACCATCCTCAAAGACTTGGCCGCTTCTCCACTTCACCCTGGAGCCACAAAGGCAGTGGGAGGCCCCGTGGATTATCGCGAACTGAATCCTTGTACGGACCCAGCCCATCGTCATGCTGAAAGGACGTTCCCATGACCTGTGCAGTTGGTCTGCAACCACTCGGAGGAGGTGGTTCGCCTGCGGTGCGAGGACTCCGTCGCAAGAAAGCCACGAATGGGGAAAAATCCCCATGTGGAGCCGAGATAGCATCCGCGTAGAGGCGCTTTTTCTCATCTTTGGCTGACTCAAGTACAGTCATCGGGGTGCGACCCACATATGACTCGGCCTCAAGGTTTACAACCCTAATATCCAACAATGCCCGATTCTGTGGGTTTAATGCACCCCGAATACCAATGTCGCACTGAAGACCTGTAGCCCCATCTAACCCCTGGCCCTCGCAAACTACCAGCTCGCAGACGACGTTACGCGGCCCTGAAGGCCCGTGCTTATGTACCCATTTGTGTCTACTGTTGACGGTGACACAGACTTACTGTGCTGTGGTATGTGTAACTGAATTGTACTGCTGCTGTCTGCTAGCTGCTATCTGCTAAATTCTTAATACAATAATAATGCAAATGCATTAACTGGTCAATTATCGGATTGGCGTAGTAACTGTTGTCGATACCGGTACCGGTACCTGCTTGTAATGGCTCCGCCTTCGAAATGATCGGACTCAGACAAGATCGATTAATGTTAAAAGAACTAATAAAAGATGTAAAACATATTGACAACAAAGTAAAGCCAATTGACCAAATTCCAGCCTTACTAGACGCTATTAAAAACATAAAATCTGACAACGAGGACCTAAAAAAAGAAAACAAAAAGTTAAGGAGGGCCAACGAAGACCTTGAGTCGTATATTAGGAAGAACAATATATTAATCCACGGTATCCCAGATAGCCAGAGCAACGCTAAAGATTCTCGCGACACTCGTAACCTACTAGAAACGCTCGGCGTCTCAACCTGCGATTCCCAATCCACACGCGATGAAGTTGACATTATCCACCGCTTGGGCCCTGCTGCCAACCCGTCGAAATGTCGCCCAATTCTGGTGCGATTCTACGGCCACTCTCCGCGATTTACGATTTTTAAAAACGTATCAAAACAGAAACTCCCTGACAGAGTCTATATTTCTGACCATCTAACGCCCTCTCGTGCAATTCTCCTCCGAGAAGCCCAATCGCTTAAAAAAAGTAAAATGATTCGTTCTGCTTACTGTATAAACGGGAAAGTATTTATCAGGAAAACAAGTAGCGATGACCGCACGGAGATTTCATCAATGGATGATCTCGACTACCTGCGTGTCGACCCGTCGATCCAGGAAACGACGAGTTCCCACTCATCTAGATCCCAGAAATCCCACGCTACTCATTCGCATTCCGCAACTCGGCGAGAAAGAAGTACTAAACTGCGTTCCGACACCCTACCGGTCAAGGTTCCTGACAGAGAGGAACTGAATCGAGGCTTATCTGAGAACGAGTCTGACTTAGAATGACGACGACCTATTCGGTTTCTGGATTCCCAGAAATACATCCTTTCTATAGCGATTAATTCTATTGTACCTTTCTAATATTCCATTATGGTCTAGTCTAACCCACCCAGTCAAGGGAAACGTGTTTTTTTTTTACTTAAATTTAGTGTAGTCTACGAATAATGGTGTCGGTATTATCTTCTAAACCCAAGTATAACTAAATATTTCTTATTCGATGGTGTTTAGTTTATCTTTCTATCACCAATAATTGCACATCATTATCATCTCATTACTTAAAAGCTATGTTTCTCTTAATAATAATTTAACCGGTACCAGTAACGTTTCATATAATACACTAACAATATATAACTCATTGAAATGCAGACCTAATGGCTAACAGTCACTAGCTCACTTCAGTTTTCTTCTTGTGATCCTAGAAACATTGTAACATTCATTCACTAACAATCATCTGTTTAATTTAATTACCCCCCCCCCCCCCCCACCACCCATCAACCTCCCTTGATGGCAACCCGCACAATCTCCCAGTCCTGTAACTTTTGTTTCACCGCATTCAGCCCTTTCGAATTGAAATTTTCCTGTAACATTTGTCGCGATATTTACCACATCCCTTGCGGTTCGTACCTGAAAGAAGACAATATTTTAAGCGATAAGCTTATGGGCCTTGACATTTACTGCTTTCACTGCTATAAGTCTATTTTTCCCTATAATTCAATAGGATCTGATGACTATGACATTTTTCCAGATCCAACCGATGAAATTGATACTAGCATTCTAAATCAAACTTTCTCACAACTCGACCCTGACGAAAACATAAATAAAATAAATATTGATGGTGGCACTTATACTGAAAATTCCTACAATGAAGAAATTAGAAGTTTAAATAATCCACCATCTCTATCGATCTTTAATCTAAATTGCAGAGGTCTTCGCTCGAATTTTTCGGCTACAGTTGATTTTTTACTATCCATTAACCATAAATTTGACATAATTACCTTCAGCGAAACATTTTTAACGGATAATACATCAACTGATTTACTAAAATTAATAGGCTACCATGACCCCTTTCTAAATAACCGCAAAACTGGTAAACTAGATAGGGGTGGCACTGCAATTTACGTTAATGATACCATTAATGTTCTAGAACGGAATGACTTACAAATTGATGGCCTTGAGACCTCATGGGTCGAGATTACTCGACCACGGGCCAAACAACTAATTGTAGGGGCTATATATAGAACTGATGCTATACATCGTGATGACTTTACTAAACTATTAGATACAACCAAGGACTTCTAGAACATAGTATATATTCAGGACGCGATGCTCGCATACAGTGTTAATTTTATTAGAGGCCGGTATTCATTATCTTAGTTTCTTAGTTTATAGATATAGTGTAGCTAAATAAAAGAAATGCAGTTGACAATACTACAGTATTGGCGAAAATTATACTATACAATACCATTACAAAAATTACTAATACAAAAACTAGCTGTAGTAGAAAAAATTTGTTTATGGGTACACGCACATACAATAGTATCGCCTATTACATAGTAAACAGAAACACAGTGGAAATTTCTCGCAAATTTAACAATCAAATAGTTTGGGACGCTTTGGTTTTAATCTTAACTTTTTATTCTAGAACTTATTTCATTAAGTTAAAAGATCATGTACATACTAGCTACTGTAGTTGTTGTTTGTTTTTAAAACGTATTTTTTTTATTATTGAAATATTTTTAGATGATAATATTTTTAACATTTAAATATAAATGATCTATAAGTAGCATTAGGTGAGTAGATCTCATAATTTATCAGTCAATTAGTTCGAACATACAGTACATGATAAAAATATAACAGGCATATGATAATCTCTGCTAATCATCACATTAGGGATACCACGCAAATGCTCTGTGGCAGGCTGTAAAGTAAATTATGCCTCGCAAGAAGAGAAGGTAAAATTTTCCAGTTCCCAAAAAAACTTAATAGACATACATTATTGGTTGGAGAATATACTGTACCATATAGAATAGAGAAAGTAACGGCAAATATTGGAGTGTGTGCGCAGACACACAACAGGGAGATTGGCCACATTGGCCAGAAAACGCCGAGATGATCAAGATAAAAAGGTATGAACGACTGCTGGAGGCTCCATCAAGTGAGACAGGGGGGGGGGGCTCGACGCAAAACCCACCTTGGCGAATTAATTTGCAGGTTACAGTGGCAAGTTATTTTAACCAAAACAATAAACTAAACACAATAGAACAGGTTTACAGTTTTATTTTTGAGAGTAATCAACTGTTATTTGCGTCGAATTTCCCCTGGAGAGGGATGAATTTTCATTGCGTCCAGTCCCCCCCCCCCCCCCCCCCCCTATCTGCTTCGAGTAGCCGAAATCAACAGGGAGATGAACTAGCGGAATTCATTCAGTTAGATAAAAGATCACCTGATCTCACGAGTTTGACAAAAGATCTGTCAGATAGAGGACTTGTTAATGAACTCGGTTTAACGATTGTGCCACATACATGTAGTGTCTCCACTCCATCATAAAGTTGGAATTTGGTCTGTTGAATAGTCAGAATATTGTATATTCAATCGACATTGTTGACAGGTTCCGTGTCACCTCACCTATTGTAACACGAGATGTAACATTTGGCGGAGTACCCAGTCGATGGTCACAACTGGAAGAAATTATCATTAGGTACAGTATGAAAACTACTCATCTACCAATCATTTAGAGGATGTGGTCAGTGGTGTTTGTAGGAAATTGAATGAGAAAGGGAAAGAAAAGGAAGAAAATCGAAGGGAAGGAGAATCGAATCTTCAATTTCTAACAGAACAGATACAGTTGAGCCAAACTTCCAAGTATGGTAGGCGTTATTATGGTCAAACCATTCACTTTGCCTTATCCCAATTCTTCCGAAGTGGGAGTGCTTATAAGGTTTATGTGAGACTCTTTACTACCACATCCGTCAGTGTTAATGAAACACATTGGGGGACTGAATACCCTTGATTCTATCAAAGAATGTCGAAAAACGATTTCTGAGATCTTGGGAAGCATTGCACCATCATCTGGCAAACCGCAGGATTGTATTGTCATATTTGACGAGATTCACATAAAAGCCAGTATACACGTTCGTGGGGCCTTCGCGCAGCACGAGGCCCAGTTATTAGATACAAATTGAAATTGAGCGACTGTATCACAAAATCAGGTTTTGAGAAATTTACCCACACCACCAATCAATCAAAGAAAGGGGGACAGTACGTGTTCACCCCTTTTAATCCCCCCCCCCCACCACCCTTCCCAACCACCAATACATAACCGCGACATCTACCACCCACGGAAGGGTAGCACGAACTTATTTCCAATCGCACGTTAAATATGCAAAGCCAGGTGGTTTATAGGAATATAATTAACGCAGTACTCGTTTTCATTATAAGCCTCTTTGCGTTCGTCCTGTTTTGTATTTAAATATATTTCTTAAACGCAGGCTAGGACGATCTTTATAATAATAATAACTAGGGATGCGATCAATATGTGAAGCCAGGTGGTTTATATAATAATTTAGTCAACGCAGTACTCGTCTTCATTATATGCCTCGTTGCGCTCGTCGCTTGTCCTGTTTTGTCATAAAATATTTTTCCTAAACGCAGATTGACGATCTTTATACAGTTATAACTATGCGAAGTTTCGAAACTGTGTGAGTAACTGTTGATACATCTATGTGGAGATGTGTGATATGTGGAGGTGTGTGATACAACGCCAACGCATCTTATGCCGATGTAGTAATATGGGTATTGAAATAATATTAAATCAATGTACACTCTTAGAGCTGCAGCGAAAAAATGTAGCTAATTTCCTAGGTTACCTATAAAATAATAATATTATTTTTAAGAACATTAATTTTACTACTTTGCAAAAATTCAATTAAAAAATAACCAGACATATACATTGTGGAATAAACTATTTCAGAAGCCTACAACAGCCATGCCATGGATAGTATTTATGTTATTATATCTGTCATTTACCTGTCTGTCTGGGCTGGAATAGCAATACTGGTTGCCTACAGTATTACAATTCCTCTCTGGTTAGTCTACAGCCACAACTCCAAGCCAGCTAGCTCCACACCAGCAGAGACTTGACCAATAATCATTCGCAGCAACTGGCTGCCTTACATCCTTCCATCTATGTACCAGCATGTTAGCCAATAAATGAGCAGTATTTAATGAGAATAAATTTTTTATGACGTTTTAATTACTTTAGATCAATTAAAGACATAATTATTAAAGCAAATCACTTGAACTAATTAAAAACTATAATAGAATGGCGTATGTGGATTACATCTGTATAATTTTTAAGTATAATTATTTAAATCTTATACTGTAAAACAATTAATTTCCTTTAAAAGGCAGGTTGAAAATGGTGTTTTTACCGTAATCAACTTAATTAACTAATTAACTGCTATTATCTTAGCTTCTCGAAGGCCACACGGAAATTCTACTTGGAAAATTTCTAAACTTTTGCCAAACAACATGTGTACCAAGTTTGGATAGATTTCATCAAAGATTGGCCGAGTTATTAACGTTTAAAATTGAACACGACAGAACGACAGAACGACAGAACGACAGGTTGATTAATGGTACCACTACGCTAAGGCTCACTCACTTCGTGGCTCGCCCCACAGTACCGCGGCGGACATTTGATAGGACATGCAGTAGATGGACCATTCGAAACAATCGATCAATCGAAACCAGCTAGGAAGGTTCTGAGTATCATGGTTAAGCCCTTATTGAGTGGATGTGCATTCATGGTGAAGTTGATCCCAGTCTACTCATTGAAGAATGACTTTCTCATAGAACAGCTTTCGAAGGTAATTAACTACGAAGGCAATATACTGATGAAGGGACTCTCCAAGTTCTACAGCAATAAAGCGGCTAATGACAGAGATGTGGAGACGAACAATAGGAAGAAGAGAAAACTGAATAGCCAATAGGGCTGCAATAAACATAAATTAGACGAGACTGTTGAATAAGAGCTTACAGTACTGTAGCTAAATGTGTCATCGAAAATGAGCACTTATTGTGAATAAAAATTAAGTAAAGAGTAAAGTTTTTCAGCCGTTAGGCCAGGGATTACATTACGCACAAAGTTTTTTGACTTATTCTCAGTAAATAAACAGTAAATTTCCAGTTTACAATAATAAGTCTAAAAAGTCTAACTGTACTCTGGGATAAACGTATAAAAACTGCCTCCAGATTATACATACTGTATTTCGAAATATTGTGGCTCGTATATTTAATTAGGAGTTCGGTTTCAGTGGTAGATACAGTCATTTATTTCACACAACTTATTATTTCAAAGGTTATTTCAAATATCTTTCAACAATTAGTTATTTTGTACTAATAAATTATCGCTAGCAAATTGTCGTAAAATATTTACATTAAAAGAAAGTACAGTACATTAGGTTGTTTCTCAATACAAATTAAAAACATTAAAAACGTTCGCATTAAAAACAATGAAAGGAAATTGAGAAGTTTACTTCTGTAAATTAAAGTAATTAGGCCTACACTGAATAGAAAAAAATCCGGCCTCTAATAAAATTAACACTGTATGCCAGCATCGCGTCCTGAATATATACTATGTTCTAGAAGTCCTTGATACAACTCTCTCAAATTTAGCTAATACTAAATATGATGTAATAATAGCCGGTGACACTAATATTGACTTACTTAAACCTAAGGACAAACCGAAGGAATATATCAACTTACTTAATAGCTACGGATTTGTACAATTAATTAATTCACCTACTCGTATTAGCTCCTGGACTAATAATACCGGTTCAACTATTCAAACCGAATCTATCATAGACCATATAATTACAAATGTTACTTCTTGTTTATCAAAATCAGGAACTTTTAAAGTAAAAATAGGTACATCAGACCATCAACCCACCTTTACTTGGCTCCAAAACTATTCCTGTTATTTTAAAAAGGCTGATCATCATACGGCATTTGACTTTTCAAATTTCGATAGCACAAACTTTCTTCACGATATTCAACTAACTTCTAACTGGTCTTATACTGATAAAAAGGTCGAAAATATTGAAAAATGTAATGTTTTTTATGACAATCTGAAGAAAATTTGCAATAAACACGTCCCAGTAAAACACATAACGGCAAAACATAAAATTCCGGATAAACCGTGGATGTCGGATTCTCTTCTAGCTTGCACCCTACAGAAAAATAAATTATATCGTAATTATCTAAAATCTCCATCTGAGGCTAGCCACAACATTTATAAAAAATACCGTAATAAATTAACTTGCACATTGCGTGCCGCTGAAAAATTATACTATCAAACAAAATTTCAGGAAAGTGGAAATAATATTAGGAAAACGTGGGTGATTATAAACTCTGCCCTGCATAGAAATCGGAAGTC